>CM068832.1:51217602-51350102 GCA_028554795.2 Sinohyriopsis cumingii
TGTAAACGATACTTCCTTTTCAAATGTTTGTCATAAGAAGGAACCAGATATCCATATGCCAGAGGGAATGGAGAGAAAATCAAAAAGTCTATCAGGCCTGCAATATTATCTATATTTATATACTAAATGAATATTATTCATTCAAAGTTCCAATTTACCACTCAAATCTACATCAATGTCAATATATTCAGGCCTTTATGTACATAATTTGCCATAAAGAAGCCGTCAAATGGTTTCTTCAAGTTACATCTTGAGCTGTTAATTGGTCGTCTACTCTAAGGCTAATATGGAGGAATATCAGTTCTTCTACATGTTTTAACCTTCATCCGGAGATATTCTCATGATAACAATCTCTCTCCCATCGCAACGCCTCCTTCAGTGAGGTTTCGCTATTTGGCAGTAGGTGTAGTTATATTGTTTATTAAAGAGATAACAGTTAATGTCGACACAATTGACACAAGTTTCTCCACCCTGTCTTGAGCTAGTGAAAATTCAGGTTGGAGCATCATGTTCGAGACCATCAATACAAACTATATAGATGAAAATCAAATACTTACTGTCAGATTTTCGAACGTCTATGCCTACGATATTCTTCAGCCTGGACTGGTACATTTGTAAAACTCACAGGCCGCACCATCTTGAAGAAGATTAGTGTCTGGGCAGAGGGCAATGGGTTGTCCAGCATTGACAAGGTGGACATATGAGGTGCTTCAAAAGATATTTGGCTGAGTGAGAGAGGGCCTACAAAACGCGAACATTGCCTTTATATGTGTAGCGTTGACATTCAAGTTGCCAGCATCCATCCAAACGCACATCTATTCCAGCCGCATTTTAGAACCGCTCTTTCGTGCATATACAATGCGAGGTACCAAATGACCACATGCCATACTAACAGTTGGAACTACTGGATCATTTCACAATTGCTGAATAATAATGATTGTTGTAGGCTGATTGGTAGGTAACAATCTCTCAAAGTTACCACTTTGGCTTTCGACATCCTGACATCCGCATATCATGCTCGCACAATCTAGCGCAACCACAGCACAAAAGGGGTATAGTGTGCACAAGGGGACAAGAGTGACTCACCACATTACAATTCTTCCATACAAGGATGACACAAGGTGGAACAATAATCTAGAGTCTCCTATAAGAGGTATAAAGTCGTTAGAGATACCACCTAATGACACGTCGTCAAACGTTATGCTGAAGGCGATACTATACAGATTTATTTATTAGACTTGTGGCGGTGACAATGAGGTTGTCCCAAAACAGATATCTTTCCATCGTGGAAATGATTGCAGGGAAAAGTTATAAGCATACTTACATGTTTGAATATACCTTTTGAGTAGAGCTGCCGCCGAAAGAGATGTCAGAAGTGTACCGAAACTCACATGCATATTTCATGACAATTGATAAGCGGAAGAGCATATTTTTCACGTACCAGAATGTCGCGTTAACAACACGAGCAACGGTGTAAGGAAGCGAACCTCGAAATGTGTCCACGTGACCATCGTGTTTCACACGAATATATGCATAAAGATGGAGACTCTTTTGGATTATTTCTGGTAAGCGCTGAGGAATATTTTTATGATGCCTGGCTTGCAAAACCTTTCAAACGAACCATCACGTTTTCAATATTTCGATGTAGACTAAAGCACATGGAAAGGGTCAATACTAATTTCACCTGTCATCACACTTTAGCTGCAATATAGACAGTGTTGTGTACTTTTCTTTGTTGTTTGGACTAGGGTTTATATTTTTGTCATTGCATTTTCGTTTTGATCCATATTCCGTTGGTCATCAATTAAAACAGGCACCTTTATTTTGGGTAGGTTCAAATCTTGAAATTGCATGCTCTAAGGGTGGCTCCGCGGTATTCTAGAGTAAACGAGATGGTTCCGTTGATAGCTTTAGCAATGGTCTCACGTGCTATCGTAATAAAATGTATTGAAGCATACAGACCAGTAAATGTCTATTTGTCTCCTTCATTCAGCAATATTGCAGCGGGATTTCTGAGAGGAAAAAACCATTTGATGACGTATGAATGAATCACGCTTATGGCTCCGGAAGAATATGAAGACAGCTTCAATGCCACGGTATGGTACTGGTTCTTTGGATACTTAAACAAAACGGGCGATCATACAGAAAAATCTTGTACTAGTCAGCGAATTTCAGCGTGTTGATTTATCTCTATTTCTAGCAAGAACTTGCACTTAAAAGCCGAGGATTTCAAAGTCTATATTGTATGGTTTGCTGGAGGTTATACAGCATTGCCTTCCCTAGTAATGACATGAACGCTGACTTATCCGCACAGTTGAACCGATGTGAACCATCTAGGTAAGGTCTTTTATCCAGATAGAGTGACTATGTGTGACATCCGATTTACATCTTCACCTTGCTGATTTATTGGTAAGCAGCGTTTATTCAAGTGTGGTATGGCTGTAAATTAAAACCTACAACAGGTGCATTCAGTACTTTCTGAGCAGTTCAATATGTTACCCAATGGATATAGAGCTAATGAAAAATTCCCGTACAACTGCTATTATTGGTATTTTTCACATTAATAACTGGCCGCCGTATATACGAATGTAGTCCGGCCTCAAAATGGGTATAACTAGTACATGCATATGCCAAGAGGTTCTCATGAGACAAATCTCAAGGCCATTCATGAGTGTAAATTTCAATGTACTTCAGTGAGAGAATGCTCGCATTATTAACGTTGTAGTATTCATTTTTGCGTTTGGATATTGGTTTTGCCTTCGAGTTGGAAGGCACTGCGGCATACCAATCTCAAGTGTTTAAAATCAGACACATGCCTATTTAGACCACTCAAGTATCCAATGCTAACTTTGATAGTAGATTTTTGCTTTAGTCCACAAGCTATGCAAAATCATCACTGTGCAGTGAGACTAGGACACTGTATATACTTTCACAACAACGTTGACACTTCATACGGCACCGCAATGTTCGACATTTCATGCAACCTAACGTAGTGCTGTATACAACATTTTCGGTAAATCTATACTTCTCGACAATTATGTTTATGATGTCATAGGTCCACTCAATCTGCTTTCTATCAATTCCTGGTTTTGCCACCTTTTTTGGCTGGACGCTGTTAATTCAGGATCTCGTCGCACCCGTTTGCCGCTTTGGCATGGGGTTCAACTTGTTGGTGTAGATGGATCCATTAGTCGGATACGGTCTCTTGTCTGGTGACTCCTTTGAAACATACTGGTAACTTCCTGTAATGTTTTATCATTTCGGCTTTATATCGAGCTAAATGAGTATTATAGGGAGTTAACTAAAATGTATATGCATACCAGGTATTAAGGATCACACATATGTATCCCTAATCATCATGATATATGGTTAATATAAATGTATTTATGTATACCAGTCAATATGGGAGTACCTGTATGTATATCATACCAATATTTAGGATGTTATCGCTGCAAGAAATTATGTTCCTGTGTTCTCTGTTTTTGTCGCATTTTCAATGCCGCAGTTCCCTAGCGATTGTACAACTAAACTAAGTGTAGGTGTATGTTCCACCACATTTACTCAGCATTTACAGGCAAATTTTACTAAACTATCCATTAATGAAACTGTCACAGAAAATATTTTAACAGAACATCATATTGTTGTGGAGAAAAAATATTATTTACAAAGTCATAGATCATGCATCCATTCAAGATCAGTCACTTAAAATTTATGATTTTTAAAAAATATTTTAATACTTGTCTTTAAATCGAATGAAGCCTCAATGTTGCTACTTATATCAAAGTTAGAAAAATGTACAATTAATGTCTTCAACTCTTGTAATGAACTATCTATAGCAAACCCATTAATGATCTCAACAACACCAAGTTGTATGCTAAACATAAGGATAAATGTAGCAGCCCTTGATGATTTTGCATCATAAAGCAAAACAACAAACACAGCATGTTGTACACTTTGAATTCTGAATTTTGGACTGTAAATTGTAAAATGTCTGAGTGGTTCAGAACGGAATGGAGCGCACACAGAAATAAAACGTGTATTTTCTGGTAGGCAAATGCAAATCCTAGCAAATATATTACTTTTAATGGAGTCAATTGTACTAAATGTCGCTTGGTTTTATTTCAATAAATGCTTTATGTACTTTAATTCTTGTTTCGTTTTCTAACATTAACAAAAGCTAATCTCCTTTGTCAACGCGATTACAGTTCTGCACAGGAAAAAAATATGAATCATAGTCATAGTAATCTGGCATTCATACATTCATATATATATATACCATCTTGTACCATTTTTAACATTAATCTTTTCTTCATGTTTCATTGTATCGATGATGATTGAATTTATTAACTAAATTGCTTAGTACTATTTTTCCCACATCTTGGAGTGCTAGAGTGTGCCAATATAATCTAGAACTTAAAACGCCATATGAATGAAGCTGGTGGGGGTGGAAGCTTTTATGAGATTCCCAGAAACAAATCCTAGAGGGACAATCTTCATAAAAGCATCAAATACAGCCGATTTATTTAATCTAATAGTTTAAGTATCAAAATTATACCAACCTCATCTGATTTTCTATATCAATTATGATAGGTAATTCTCACAAAATTTAGTTAAGACAGCTCACCTTACATGTGTGGGAAATCAAAGTAACTGTAGTTAAAGAGCTTCGATAGTATAGATAAAATAGTGTTGGACATTCGATAAGGCTTCGGAGAAAAGAGCATATACATATATCTTGGGCTCACACCTGAAATAACGTTTATGAATTTGACTGAAAGTTAATGTTTCCAACTTGGATGTAATACTACTGTCTATATTTTGTTTGTTTCCCTATTATTCTCAGATACCATCAGATGTCTGGATATTTATATCTAAAAATGAGTGTTTACGTCTATCACAATAACTTCAGCGTTTTAAAACTTATAGTCATAGTCTAGACAAGCTTACTATGTGTTAGTATGTGATATGCAAACCTTCAGGATGACCACCTAGAAGACTTAATGATGGATGCAGTATCAAAGAACAGAGTGGAGTTTGTGGAGCTAATTTTGGATAATGGATTTAATCTCCAGAAGTTCTTGACGAATGAAAGACTGGTGCAATTATACAACACGGTAAGTTGATTATATAACCAGTGAGAGGATTCGCCTATTCATGTTCATGTGCGTATGCTACAGAACCAAACCGAACGACCTTCACACTTTTGTTTGGTTAATATTTCCTGACCTTTTGGAGATACTTTCTTTAAAAAATGATGTGTTGCATCATACCTACTCGATGTATCGTGTAAACAACATTTATTTATGATCGACGAAGCTATCACCATTACTATTATAAGATATGTCGTTCTCGCCAATACATCTGACAAACTATAGTATTTATATTAAAAACAATGACTTACAATAAATATTTATATATCAAGGAAAATTTACTAGAATGACTTGTAATGAATAAAATAAAATTATCAAAACACTAAATCCTATTCTGTATAAACTAAAGGAGAAAAAAAAGAACAACTGTACCTCCCAGTAATATAATTTCCCGATGCAACGCTGTTCCAGATTTTGTTCAAAATTACAGAAACAAAGAATTTTGGTACCGTAATAGGATCGCTCTAAAATGTACATGTTTTTGCTCCTGTCCTTATAAATTGTATGTGTGGCTGCCAAAGATTTAAGCTTCATATGATCGCTTTATACAGACCTACTGCAGTTATCATAAAATGCACGAGCTTCTCTCCTGATGAGCACTATTATGCCACTATCACGATTATAACACTTGTATGAATTTGTGTTCTACAGTGAACTTTGTATAATGCGTTTAAGCACAGTCGACTTAAGATAATATTTGTCAGGTCTTTATTATACTAAGAACCTGAACTTTTTTAATGCATAGAAAAGAAAGGAATACTTTTAAGTCAGTTTGTGACATAAAGTAATTACAGCGAACTGTTTTGTGTCATTAAAATATAAGAAAACTAACTAAATGCAATACATTCAACTTTATTCAGGTGTTCAGTTGTATAAGCGGCCTAAGTATTGAATTTAATGGATTATCTTTTAATGTTTGTTCAGGCTACATTGGAATCTTTTTTCCTTGCTATCCCATTGTTCTAAGGAATGGACCTGACTATCGTCTTTCCGCAAATCAAGGTTAATAATAGTATTGCAATCTATATATGGTAATATACATTTCCATTCAAAACACTCACTGTACCACTCCCTGCCATACCATTTTACCCTGTCGTCCAAAATTCTAACCCAACTGCTGAAAAAGGTCGATATGCAAGACGATGCAATAGCGATATAATTCAACGAGGACAAATTGTGAACAAATTGTTTGATTTACGCAGTAGTATTGCCGACTACAGAGCACAATGATCGTGATATCGTCCCATCGAATAAATGGGTACAACAGATATAACTTTATAAAAAAACAATTGAATAGATTGAAAAGAATATTTACATGTGATAAACAGTTTAGTATGAAAAGGTTTTGCATCGACACTAACGGCATATACAAGGTAACTAACATTCTAGTAACGTCTCCATACATTAATTTTTTTTGATCTGTTAAATATTCATAGCGGGGTTTGAGCAATTAACATGTTTTATTTACCTAATCTATACAATGTTTTTAATAGGGCTCTCCCTGAAGCATTTCACAGCTTTATCAACGATCACTTTACATAATTGACAGTATTTCTTTTCAATAGGACCCTAAGGATAGCTTCCTCACGCCATTACTGCCCAAGATGAAGAAACCGAAACATGATTTGGTAGGATATTTGACGACTGATCGTTAGCTATATTGATATTGGCTGATTTAGGGTGGGCACATGAACATACACATATCCATTTGTTGTTTCCATACTTTGACTAGTGTGAGCAGATCTTACTCCTACTTAGTAAATGTTTTCATCTTGGAATTCAAGCAAAGGCCTCATTGATTAAGGTTATGTTTGTCTTGCCTATCCTGAACAGACGATGACAGAAGTGTTATTAAATCTATAAAGAACAACTTGGAATATGTATGTTGCAAATATAGTACAATTTATTATTTACTTTTCTACTTCCCTAGTTTGAGCTTAACTTCACAGTCACTTCACACATTCTCATGCATCCTTAAACCTGATAACACAGTTAAATAAAATGTAAAACATTGTATGGCCCTTAATGACAGACATAACCATACTTAGGTAGTTGTTCCTACGCTCTCGGTCAAGGTAACAGTCACTGCAACCTGTTGCACCAGCAGACGACGTCTACTTTCTTGAACAGTTACAGAGTTTCAAAGTTGTCGCAAGTGTTACTGACGGCATTTGCTGGCATGCTGACGAGTGACCATTTCGGGTAGAGTATGTAATATAATGAAGTTTGGTGTGGTTGTCAGTAAATACTTCAATTATGCAAAAAGACAACATACTTTACGAGGAAAAGTGACGTGAATATCTAATATGCAAACACTGAGCATTAGGTTTTTCCATAAACATTAAGATTCCATTGCAACATTAAGGTTGTTTCAAACAGTGTTGTAGTTTCTTTGACATTGGTGTTGTACTATCTAGCCTTTACAACATACATGAGTCATTTTGTTATCAAACAAGAATATTTTGAAGAGCAAAATGTCTCTAAAAAGTA
Organism: Sinohyriopsis cumingii; assembly: GCA_028554795.2. Classification (NCBI taxonomy): domain Eukaryota; kingdom Metazoa; phylum Mollusca; class Bivalvia; order Unionida; family Unionidae; genus Sinohyriopsis; species Sinohyriopsis cumingii. The sequence goes on from CM068832.1 coordinate 51,225,243, forward strand.
TAGATATATTTATGTTGTTAAGCAGCAGAGGGGCTGTACAGACCGAAACTTTTTGCACAATAAACCCCTCCAGGAAACTATTCCTCGATAGAGGGCTTATTTCGACGAAATAAACCCTTCTATTCAGAATACAGGACAAAAAAAAATGTCCCCCGAAAACTCGAAGAGTTTCCAGGGACAAACTCGTTGAGTTTGCACTGACAACTTGGGTTACTTCAATAAATCTGAAACAGTTTCCGTGGCGGGGTCGTTATTGAAAAATCCATGGGTCGGGTCCATCCCCTCTGCTGCTCTACGAAATGAGTTTCCAAGGAAAAACATTTTTATGTTGCAAATAGTGTATCAAGTCCAATACGGTATCTTGTTCTGGGATCGTGTAAATTTATTGTCACAAATCCGTGAGGTTTTCTTTGAGCATGACTGAAGAAATTTTTAAATTTATTTAAATCCATATCGCCACCACACCAGGTTTGATGAATATTTCTCAGAGTATGTGTATCAACTCCATTGAATATCGCAAGAAGATTACAATTATCCCTGATTACTTTAGGAATTTGTGTATAACGCTGAGTAACATAAATCACATCAGTGTTTTTGTGACGTCCCCGGGAAAATATTCTTGCGGGATTTTTTTGCTTGTCCAACATAACATCATCATACACTACTAGGTTGTTAATTGATTCATCAAGATCATCGACGCTGGGGGCTTCTTCGATATCAGTGATAAATTCAACAACATCCTCACCGTCTTTACTCAGCGCGCTTGCACTCTCATTAAAATCTTTTATAACGTTATAGCATCGTTGATCATCTACAGATGGAGCTATCAAATACAGTTTATCCCATTTCATCCACTTCATTATCAAGTTCAGCAACAGCTGTGTTTTACCTGAACCGGATGGCCCAATTATAATCGCGCGGATAGAGTTTGGTAGCACTGAATTATGCTTAACTGGCTCTTTCTTTTTTGTCGCAGAAAAATCTGTAATTTCCATTTGTATATAAAGAATAATAATTATGGATCTATATTGTGTGAAGTGTAAGGCACGAACCCCTACGAATGATCTAACAACCATTACAACAAAAAATAACAGACAAGCACTTTCTGGTAAGTGTACGCGATGTGGCACAAAAAAATTTAGATTTCAAAAAAAAAGCGAGAATTTAGCGGAGGTGACATTGCAGCCAAACTTGGAAAGCTCCCCGGAACTCCCTGGGCAAAGTATCCCGGAGAAAAACATCTCCCAGGATACAATTACTGCGGTCCAGGGACCCGACTAGATATCAGACTTGATGAACAATCTAAACCAAAACCGGGAGAGTATCCGATAAACGCTATCGACGCAGCGTGTCACATACATGATGTTGCTTATCGAAGTAAAGATCTACAAGACAGGCATATCGCGGATGTGAAATTAATTCATGCACTAAGCGCCATAAAAAATAAATCATTTAAGGAGTCACTCGCTAATTGGTTAGTAAGATCAGCGATGAAATCTAAATTAGTATTAGGCGCTGGATAATTAAATAAAAATGCAAGCGATTTATTATTCCCCAATCGGATACTGGAGAGGTAACTCAGCAATTAATAAACTCGCCAACGCGGCATCAGTAACACGCGAGGTTGCCAAAAATTGGCTATCAAAACAAGCAATATGGCAAATCTACTTACCACCACCTCGACAAATCAACTTTGCACATTTTGATGTTAGTGTGCCCAATGAAGTTCATCAGGCTGACATACTATTCCTGCCTCATGATACTGTCCGTAGAAAAATATACAAATACGCGCTAACAGTAGTTGATGTTGCCAGTAGATACAAAGAAGCAGAACCGTTAGCGACTAAAACAGCGTCCGAAGTCGCCTCTGCGTTTAAACGAATTTATCAACGAGGACCTCTAAACTGGCCACGATTATTACAAGTTGATCCTGGCAAGGAATTTCAGGGCGCGGTGTCATCACTGACAAAGCAGCATAACGTTACCATACGACGAGGACATACTGAAATTCATCGGGATCAGGCAATTGTTGAGCGATTTAATAGAACACTCGCTGAGAGATTATTCGGATACCAGTACGCGAGGGAATTCATTTACGATACGAGATCTCGTGAATGGGTTGCAAGACTGCCAAACGTGATAGCCGCACTGAATAATGAAATTACCAGAACAACAAACATGAGACCTGTAAATGCAATCACAAAAAAATATATACCCCGCGTCAGTGAACGCGGACAACAGCAACAAAATGTTTCAACGCAGCCAGGGACGCTAGCGTCCCCACTGCTGGGTAATGTCACCGTTAGGTATTTATACGAACCAGGCGAACTAGAAGGAGGAAAAAAAAGAGCAACCGATCCCACATGGAGTGTTACTACACATAAGATATCCAGCATAACCAGATCAACTGGGAGAAACGCAATCTACAGATTAGATTCGACTGCTCCTCAACGCGGATTTAAACGCGAGCAACTTCAGGTGATTCCCGAGGATACACAATTACCACCCCGATCACTAAAGTGATCCGCACTGAAGTGATTCAATCATTTAAATAACTGCAGCAACACCTCTGCGTCGGTTACACTCAAGACAGGTCAACATCACATTTTCACGTGTATGACCGCGACTGCTATCTATTCTATCTACGGTGAATTGCCTTGGGTCGTTTTTCGAATACTGCCACAGCAATAAACAATTACAACTCGCACAGTGATTATTCTGCTGTTGTTGTAATTGTATTACAAATTCAACATCCAAACTTTGTTTGGGATCAAACTCTCTACCATTTTTTTTGTCGCTCTGTTTGTAACCGGCTAATTTCTTTCTTATTGTGTCATCAGCGATTGAGCTGTCGTTGACAACATCATCTAATACAATTCTTCGTAACTGACCTATCCTTCTTACTCTTGACACGGCTAAATAAACTAAATTTGACCACTCGATGCGATCATCAACAATCCAAACTGTTGTATCTGAAATAGTTAGTCCCTGCGAACTGTGGATGGTCATAGCGTATCCTAGCGTCCACGGGGATTTGCTCATTTTCAGTGCCTGTTCAACAGCATCAACATCAACTGTGACAATATCATTTAATACTAAATTTTGTTTCTCCGGACCCGACGCAGTCAGGCGCCCTGGAATATCAACATCAATATTCTGCAATCGCGTATCAGCTGGTCTATAACACAACGGCACTGGCAACATGGGAAATTTCTTCTGATGTAACTGAAATAACCGCTGCTGAAGTGTGTCCCTGACTATCTTTCTACTTGCCACAATTAAATCACCTGGTTTCCACGTTTCCCAAAAGTCGCTCAGCGAAGTCTCTGGAATTATTTCACGCATTATCTCACACTGGACTTTATTGGTTTGTAGCCTGATCAGTGCCTTAAACTCTTTCAGCGTTTCATCGAGTGCTCTAACATCGTTAGTTATTTCCTCATAATAATCTACAAAAGTTTTCAGCCACTCGTGTGGAGATTCACCTGTAAATGGGGGTGGTTGACCATGATCGCCGCACATCACCACTGCGGTATTTTTCTTTAGCAGCCAATCCAGAAACTGTTTTAATGTATCCAACGGCACAGTGTCTATCTCATCCCAGATGATTTTCTCGGGAATATATTTCGTTCCCATTCGTTCAGGTGTCCACGTGCCGCCGCTGTATTTGAAAAAACTGTGATACGTGCACGCGTTAACATCCCGTTGTCTCATCTCCCTGGCAAGTCTGTGTGTGGGAGTCAGCACGACCAAGTCAGAACCGCGAAATAATTCAATCGCCCGAGTTGTCTTACCAGAACCACCAGGGCCGTTTAGATAAACTGTTTTGTGTCTTGTAACAGGATCGTGCACCGGCGGAGACAACGAAACCGTCGAAGACATTTCTGCGCTGCGATACTCATCCACGATTTCAACGTCAGCTGATTCACAATATCCTTGTAACATTTCATTCTTTATTCTCCACGAGCCCCACGATGGATCATCCGATATAACATTATCCAACAGCGCTGAGTATTTTTTATTAATATAAAATGAATCCGTTGCAACTCTCACTGCGACAACAGGGAATCTATTAATCATCGACAACAAATTTATGGATACATAAGCTAGCATCGAAGATCTCAAATGTGTGTACTGAGATGATTCTCCGTCGATATAACTAAAAACAGTCCCTAGTTTTTCCCCGTTTGACAGAAACACATCTTCGCGGTTACAGAACATGTTGTTCGTGGCTGCATCAGCGACAACAAGATCCAATTCAGTCTTGTCCATGATTAATCGACTGTGATGTTGTTTATGATCATACGCTCCACCTTGAGTGAATTTCCCTATTATTCTTCGTCCTAGATCTTTTGCTGTGCTTTCGTCATTTCTGAGTTTGTTTTTAAGTACTTCAGGAGCTTTCTTGATGATAGCGTCGATAGAAGTTTCTGGATATTCTCGTGACCAATCTTCGATGACTTCTTCTAACGTAACCGGCGTTGGAGTTGGCAACCAAACTTCGGTTTGACGACAATAACATATAATCGCTTCGCTGACCGTCAGCGACAACAGTATTCGACTGTCAAGCATGTATCGCAATAACACTATCGGTGCCCATCGCTTCTCAACGAAATGTCTGCCAAACCAAACATAACACACAGGATGTAAATCCTTAGCGAATTTAAACGACGACACACAAGCAAATCCGGTCAAGTCAAAATCAGGCAATGGTCCGTTTACAGCAACTCTTGTCATCGAGTTTGTAACGTGGCCAAATCGTTTAAAATATTCGCTGCATTCTCCACGCCCAAGGAAACTTCCTGGATAACACGCCGTCATGTCGACGGATATCATACCGCGGTGATCATATCGAGTATTCCACAAACCGCCGTGTCCGTATTCAACACAGCTCTGTTGGATATCCGCAAGAAAACTTTTCGGAGTTGGTCTCCATGAATTTCGTTCCCGGGCTACATGCGCGACAACACCCGGGACAGTAAAACAGTGTGTCAGTAACGTATCAGTGTTGCCAGCATGATATTTTTCTGCGAGTTTTTTCATTTCCTGCTGTAACGCCATTGTTCTGTATATTTCCCCGTTGGGTCTCACAAACTGATCATATTCTCCATCTTCGCTACTTCTGAATAACCACACAGACACTGGATCGGTTTTACTTATCTGATAAATAAAATCAAACATGCTCCCAGAATTGCTTTGCAATTCCGGATAATACTTCACAACACGGTCTTGCGGAAATATCCTAACCGAGTCAGTCCAGGCGTGACTGTTATGATCGATAATAGTTATTGGTGTTCCACGGGAATTGTATTTACACTCATACAATACCTCACCGGTTAACGATGAAACCGTTATAGGAAATTTTAGTAATCGCTCTAGCTCAGCAACATCATTTATTGACGCTCCTTTATCCGCTACTCGTGTCGCCCACGCTGTTATTTTAGTTTGTCTTAGCGGTGTTAGGCCGTTTCCTCGCATTGCATTTTTAAAATGTTCCATTACTCGCTCAGCTACACAATTCATCCTTGACTCTGTCAACGGCGACACCTTCATCGGTTTGAGTTTATCAACGCGTGGTTTCTTCATCGGATAAATTCCATAAACAACTGCGGTCACAGGATACGCTCTGGCATAATATGGTATATCAATCCCAACAAGTACTCCCGGTTTTGAGTCTTTACTTAACAGAACGGTTTTTCCACGAACGCCTCTGGCATCAAGAACAGGGTCTAGTTTGTCTCTGATAATCCACGTTCCCTCGCCGACTCCAACAATAAATTTTATCTGTACGAAATATCTTCTATCGTCGAGATACCCAATTATGTTACGCGCGATTGTATCGTTCATGGTAGCATCAATGATACGGTCACGAGAAATGCTCGCGTTTCCGAGGATAATTTTATACGAAGACCACGTGTGTGCGGCACCATCACGACGAAACTCTTCTTTGGCATTCTTGATAACACCAATTACCTCTGCTAACTCTCTTCGTCGTGGATCAGCGGTTAACCGGTCAAGATCGAATCTAGAACCTGATATGGGTTTTATTCTGGATAGTCTTTCAAAACCCATTATTATAATTAAGACAAATATTTAAATAGACAAAAATATTATATATAATGAACGGAAACTCAAAGAGTTTCTCATGCAAGTGGATCAAACTAAATTCATCAGCGCCGTGTAGCAAACCCTGCAGAGGCGAATACTGTGGACAACATGCTCAACAGGTCCGCGGTGGGAGTCTAGGACCGATACCGTGTATCAGATGCGGCATTGGAGTACGAGGAAAAACGCAATTATGTTCAGCGTGTGGGGGAAAACGCTATCGAGAACTAAAACGGTATTATGATAAAAAAAATCCAGACTGTGATAACGCTCTCTCGGAGCGTGATTACATAAATAAGTTTTCAGACAAATTATGAATTAGACAAATGATTTGCTTATAGTATAATGAATCAAGAATTCGTCCGACATCCAACTATTCCAAATTATGAGGCAAACCGAGATGGCATAGTACGACACTGCACGCGAAGACGACCAGTTGGTGGAGTTGATAATGGTGGTTATTCAAGATTTACTGCCACGTGCGGAAAGAGGTATTTATGTCATCGTTTTATTTACGAATGTTTCTTTGGAGTGATCCCTAAGGGTTTTGTCATTGATCACATTAACGGTAACATACTTGATAACTCTATAAACAATCTTCGCGTGGTCACTCAGAGCAAGAACTGCCTACTGGGTAACACAGGGCGTTGTAAAACAGTTGCAAGAAGAGCTATTAAATCTATAAACGCAATTACAGGTGAAGAAATTGTATTCCAGTCAATAAACGCCGCCGGTAGGTATTTCGGTATTTGTCCACCTTCTGTACAGCATGTCGCAGATGGGATCTACAAAACAGCATTTTCAAAGAAGCTCAAACAGAAGATTTCATTCTGTTATATAACTCTTATCGTTGACACAAACGACGATAACTCCTCCGAGAGTGTGTAACGCTTTGCAGAGTTGTCGTTGCTGGTCAGAGGATTTGCTCCCCCTAAGAAAGCCACCTTGATAAAATATTTTATCGAGTTCATAACATGTAATCATTTATTTACCGTAGAATATATATTTTTTTACAAACAATATCCTCGTTTTACTGAATATATCCGACTGTTTTGCTCTTCTGTGCTTGTTATATGACCGCGCTTAAGAAAACATACAATTAAAATATTTTAAACAAGTCCCGCCCACTGCTAGAGCGAATTTCCAACTCGCAAGTAACAGTTGGGTTATATACGAAATCGCTCCCTAAGACCTTTGGGTCGATCGAAAGTCAGCACGCGCAAGCAAAACCATAAATTTAATCCGCCAATGGCGGGTGTCTTTTGTGCACCATCCAATGGTCGATTCAATGGATGGTTTTGCTCTGCTGCTGACCGTAGAAAATGACCCACCTGTGTATGTTTGTGTCGTCATAGGATAAGGTCTTAGGATAAGTTAGGATAAGATTACATGTTCATTGTGCCTTTACTTGCTGTCATACTCGAATCAGAGGTAAAGGTTGTCTGTTCTGTACCGTCTCTTAGGATAAGATTACATGTTCATTGTACCTTTGCTTGCTGTGATACTCGAATCAGAGGTAAAGGTTGTTTGTGTTGTCAAATAAATGTTTGCCGGGCCTGCTAGAGAACTCGATCCTAGAAGCCAGGGCTGTCTCGTCTTGTAAATAAATGTGCCTCTGAGTCACTTGGCAGTCAGAGGGGTCCGTCCTTAGGATAAGTTACGTGTTATATGTTTGTCCTTGTCAATTCACTAAACACGTCTTCTTGAGCCTATAGAACGTTATTTGACGATCTAGAGGCTTGCAGGGGATAAAGTGTTTCGTGTTACATGTTGTATTGTCATGTCGGAAGCAGTCCTCGTGGGGTTCTAGAACGTTATTTGACGATCTAGGCCCTTGCAGGGGATAAATGTTTCCGACTGTCTCGTTTTGTTTTGGAAAGCTAGCGTTTCTCATGCAAAGTGTTTCTATTAAAAATATAAAAATATATAATAATATGAATCACGAAAATATAAATACCATACTTGTTGAAATTAAAGAATTACAACAGCGAGGTTTTAATATTTTACTAGACACTGAAACAATTATGTCAGATTTTGAATCCTTGAATGAGCTATCACGCTTGGGGAAGAACAATCTCCCTGCTCGTTATAGGTTCATTAAGGGTTTGCAAGATCGTGTTTACAGATCACTTGCCGGGATAACTGAAAATCAGGTATCTGAATTTATTCCACTGTGCCGTGCAGTTGAGAAGATTCGTCTTGGATTGTCACAAGAGTATGAGACTCGAAAATTAATTAGCACCAGGGTGAGACGGTTAAAAGGTTATATAAAGAATCTAGACACGGAAATGCCTTGCATTTCTGACAAAAATACTAGTGTTTCTGACTACGAGGCCGACAAGGAAGTATAAACCGCATAGCGTGTGACTCACAGCACAAAGTGAAAGTAGAACCTGAGAACGCTAGCGCCCCCCCCCCCCCCGCTTGGAGTGTAAAGCACATTTCCACGGGTAAAAAAAAAAGTGTATTATTTTTTTTGCCCTTGGAAACTCAAAGAGTTTCTCAAGTGAAGGGCGCTTTCAGATTTTCAGGATTTGCTTAAGCGTTTCAACATCAATACAGGAATGAGAATAGTTCATAATCTGTTCTCGTTGACACCAAACTATGATCATATGATTTTGCTGTAGCTCTGTTAATTGTGACGGAGTTAACAAGAAGTCTTCGTCACCATACACGTCAATAACTATTTTAACGGGGAAATACTGTTCTGGGAATGTCTGTATTTGAAATGCGGTTTTTATTGCCTCGTAAAGAATTTGCTTATCATGAATATGAACTCGTGCATGAATGTACTCGGGTTGATACATTATACACAACCGTTTTTTTTTAAATGCGTGCTAGCACTTTCAACGATAACTTATGCTGGTTTTGATAGGGTATTTGCACGATAAAATGACGAAAATGGATCAGTGCAGAAAAAAAAAACTATTATAAATATTATGGATCCCTTGACTTAGGACTTCACCAGTAAGTTTATACTAACAGTCTCGTCACGCAGGTCCAACAAATTCCCCCTCTGGTCGGTGAGTTTGAAATTTATCGTTGACAACCACGGGTTATGACACCGTAGATAGACCGGATTGATTGGTTCTTGCACAATCAGAAAACCAGGAGGGTCTCTTGGTGTGAACGTATACAGGATAAACCCCTGTTGTGCCGTCGTAGTATCTGATGCGCTGTAACTGCCATCGATGACGTCACATACAAGATTGACCGCAATAACATCTGTGATATTTACGATCCCGGGTGAGATGTGTCTGCCATCGGATGCTGTACTGTTGTCGTGCTTGAGAATAACAGGTTGTGGTTTTATTCGTTCGTACGCGGCAAGAATATCTTCGAAAGATTGATCGATGAGATCAGAGACTGATTTTCTCAGCTCGGGCACGTTATATCCAGGAAATTTAAAATCTGAAATATCATTCACTTGAATACCATATTTAATTGCAAAATCTGCTCTGGCTATCTGTCTATAATTATCATCGATATAGTCTTTAAGATCCAGTAAAGCCTGAATTATTCTTAGATTTATAGTTTCCATGGCCGATGCGAGTTTGTTTAGTTTTTCTATGGTTGTGATAATATTATCACGCGGACTTGTTAAATCAGAAATATAATCTTGGAAATATACTCGCAGGAGTTGTAGCTGTTGTTTATGTACTAGATTGATCGGAATAAATAATTCAGATTCTATATCATCTAGACGGTAAACACGGAGCTCCTGCCCCCCCTTAACACGTGGAGCTTCTATACTCCAAGTATCGGGCATTAAAGTACTTTTTCTTGCTAGTAATTGATCTGCAAGGAGTAAATAATAATTGTACTCGAGGTCGTGTAGTGCTTCTTTATAGGTCATAAAATCCGATTTTTCAGGTTTTGGTGGACGAGGTTTAACCTCGGGGGCCTTTGGCCATCCTAATAATGTTCGGATTGAGCTGTTATAAATATCCACGGCGTATCCTGGCGTTGAGATTTCAATGACCGCAGACAGCGTTGGTTCATGAGCTGTTATAGATATTTTGGCTTCCTTGCCGGTGATTCGTTTTATTTGGCGTTGTATCTCATTATTGATTTCTTCGATCTGATAACTCCCAGTGGGAAGTGTAATTGTATTCCAGTCAAGTTCACCCTGTTCGCCGGAGTCGGCTTTGCTTTTCCCGAACACGAATGAATTATTTGGCTGCAGACCACCAAATGATGCCGACCTAACATTGGGCCAGCTGTGATACACACTGAGCTTTGCTAACGCGATTTCACTCACTGGAATTGGAGTTCGAAAATTAATACCGAATTCTGGTGTCGTCGAGGACACTGAGATCATTGTGGTCCTTACCGGTGTTGTGTTTGTGACTATTTGTTGAAGCAGTTCTATTGACATTATTTATTTGTTTAGTTTTCAAATAGTCATTGTACGCATCTGACATTAGTTTGAATTCAGAATCTGATATCGTAGCGTCGCTACTTTGCACGTCTAACGATGATGATATCAGCGATGATAATTTCTGATATGCGGTCGTGGCTGTATTTAATTTTGTCGTGTAATCGTGTAATTTTGTGTTAGCACATGATGATATTTTTTTTGCTATGATGCCGAAAACTCCAGCTGTTGTTGTGGCCGCGGAAACACAGATCGTGGCGGCGACTGCTGCAGTTACCGGAGTGACCGCTGATAGTATTGCTCCGGCAGATGCAACAACGGCAGATACTGAATAAACCATAATATCCAGCACTGTTATGCGGCGCTTGTATTTTTTTACTTTTTGACTAGTTACTTCGATGACAGTTTTTAACTCAGATTGCCACTCACGGACTTGATTGTATCGATATTGTTGAGCATCTGGCGTCGTTGACATTATTCAATTACGCGGTAACCAATTGAGGCGTTGCAGCGACGAATTCCAAACAAAACCAGTAAGATGTTGCTGTTAAACTATCGTCCTCGGCTTCAAGCATAAATGTTTCCTCGGTTCCGCTGTTTAGTATTACAGTGCAAACCCCGGAATACTTATCGGTGGAATGTCTCCAAGGATATGTTGTGAAGATTTCAAATTTAGCGGCTGAAAACACAGACAACCTGTAAACACCGGTGGCTGTTGCTGTATATTTGATAGTGTTATTTTGTCGTGACCATGTTGCGAATCCCGATGATACCGTGAATACGATGTTGGTGATATGCCCCGGAGTAACTCCAGTGGGAACTTTAATCAAACTGGTTTTGTTAACGATATCAGGAATACCCGATACGATATCCTGCTGTGTTTGTTTGATCGTGTTAATGTCGGTCTTTACATCAGCGAGTTTTACATCGACGACTGGAGGAGTCCCAAAGAACTTATCCACGACCTCATCAGTTTTTACGAAGTTTCTTCGAAATCTTGTAAACGCGCCCACGTGAACATCATGCTCTGCACGCAGCGTATTTAGTTTACCGTTGACGATGTCCACGTATTGTTTGTTTGACGCATCCTGGTCGGATTCGGGATTCGCTAACGCGGTTATTTTGTTGCCGCTCATGCTGAGTTCGCCTGTCATCGTGTCACCGGCTTTTTTCACACATTTATCAACACCTTTATCAATACTGTCTTTGATGCTTGCGATTGATATATTCGAGTCCTTGATCCGGCCGCCATCACTAAATGCAACGAAGTTATCCTTGGTAGCTCCAAGAACTCTGCGAATTATATCATTCCACTTAATGTTGCTCGTTCTTAGTTTTCCTTGCCTGTCTTGGAAAATAGCAACTTCATCTGGGTCAACTCCAGCTATATTCAAAAGATTATCGACTTCATCTTTGGTCGCATATTTTGAGAGATCAGCATCTGTGCTTGGTTTACCTCCTCGTGTGAAAGGTCTTCCGTAAATATCCACCATTATTCTTATTGCTGTTTTTCAAATGCTAGCATTTCTCGATGCGGTATATTCATACACTACTTTATGAGGAGGAGTTGCTGGATTTCTTGAGATTGCATCAAGAACATTTAAAACCTCCCTCCCACAAATGGGCGGATCAATTAATGTTTGTGTTGGTAACGTCGACTGCCACACTGGAACATTAGAAAATCTGCTGACATACTTGAGAAACTCAACTGGCGGTGCTAAACCGTACGAATCAAAATAGATAATTCCACGTGGATCGATCGCGTAAGCAACCCAGTGAGTTCCCGGACCATCTTTGTTGTCGAGATTGATAATGCCAGTTTCTGGATTATTCGGTCGTTGCGGTAATTGATCTCGCATAAATACGCCTCTGAAATGTTTTACACGCAATTTTTTAACAGCATCGAGTAAATCAAAATTGCTCAACGGCGTTAGAATTTTTTTGGATACCATGATGGTGGAGTTCCTGGTAGTCTTAGACCGCGTCCCTTTTTTTTCTTGTATCCTTTTCCCGTTGCCTTTTTTAGTGCCATTCCAGCTGCAGTTCCAACTGCACCGAGTGCTGCGGCTTTTGCTACGGCTGGTGCTGCCGCGGCAATCAACGCCGGTATTGCTGCGAGAAGAGGAAATATTCCACCGGTTTTAGTCATGTCCTTGATAGCTGCAGCAGAGAAATCAAGTCGGACACCGGTTTTTGCTGTTAGTGCCTTATTAAAATGTTTAAGCTGAGTATTAGTCAACGACAATTTGTTTGGACCACCAGTAATCTGATCTCGTTTTAGTGTTATTGATGTCCCGCACGTGCTTGTGTTCTTTGATTGCAATTTCTTCGTTTGACCGGAAGTCAAGGTGACATTAACATGACTGTATGACATTATATCCTAAGTTTGATTTTAATTGCGTTACATATTCTCGATTGGAGCGTCGATGACCCTCATTCGTCCGCCAACACCTTCAAGCAGCATTGCTTTATCGGAGAGTATGACAGCAATCGCTCTGTAACCACCAGCAGGAACACCTACACGAGCTCGGAAATGTAGGTCGACAACAGATTGTTTAACCAGATCAAGATGTTCCAGCGAAAAGTAATAAATCGGATATAAACTCATAAAGTCTCGCTGTGATATTTGCAGGCCAGTGTCTACATTAAGGTCGCGCCCCATAAATGACATCAGACGATGATACGCGCGTGCGACACGATGATGTTCGAAATCTATTAATATATCCTCAGATGGCTCCTGATGCCCATTTATTCTCAACGAAACTTCAGAAACTCCAAGTGTATCAAATACCATTGGATTTCTTTCCTGGCTATCTGTTCTAGCACGGTATTGAAATGCAATGAAAATATGTCGTGGTGCTGATACTCCTTGTTGCGATGATATATGCCATGTAAACAACCCACCATTATCACCCTGAATAACGTCTGTGGTTGTTGTTTTCCAGGATAGCAGTGATTTACCGCCCGTGTCCATGAAAGACAACAGTCGTTGTTCTTCGGTGATTGACGGAGACAACACTGGCATCCACAACCACAGTTTAGTTAGTATTACCTGACCAGGGGCAACAGCAGCATCTCGCCAGATAGCGTCATTATCATCAGGTTTTCGCACAAGTACAACTGTGTGTTTGGCACCGAATATGACCTTGTGGACATCTCTGCAGAATCCAAAGATGTGAGACAATGGAATCACACCTGAGAACTCTTCATCTCCACTTAACATCGATCTACGTGTTGCAAAACCCAAATTAAAATTTTCGTTCATCGATGCAACTGCGTCACCGGCATTATTCATTGTTACATTCCTGTTCTCGGGGCTGTCGGTTATATCCTTTGCAAACATCATTGATGGTCCGGCTGATCTGGTGTAATCATCCGAGTATCTCGCCAACCCGAGAATTGTTGTGGCAACGTCGACGTTATCATGAATTGTTTCAATTTCTTTTCCATCTATCATGTAAATAGCGGATTTAAATAACGCCATGATGCCGTTGTTAACAAATCCAACTCGGTCGCCGATTCCGTAGTTAGTGTTATCATTCTTTAAAAGCCTACCTTCAACTTCGATGAAGGCCTCAGCGGGCAAGAAGTATCTACTTGTATCCTGGACCTGTAGTTCAATTCTTCCGCGTTGGTTAGGATCACGTGCTTCATAAGAATAATATTGAAAATCACGTACAGAATCATCTTTAAGTACTGGTTTGGACATATCAAACGCGTCATTGGATTTTCGTGCAAACATTATTATTATTTGTGATGATCTAATTAAAATGTTATCGTCACCGGAAACCACTACCAGCTATCAAATTAGCAGTTACACTATCTTGCAACGCTTTGGAGGTAATTCCTGCTGTTGCGATCTCAGCTAATTTCTGATTTACGGCCTTATTTACTACGCTACTAACATTTGCCGGCATAGCTTCAGTGGATGGTAGTTTTACTGGCACCAACCTCTCGACTGGGTTTTTTTTTCGTATCAGCTGTGCTAGTCGATCCTTGATTGATTGAAATGCTTTCCCGGCAAGACTACCAACAGTGCCAATGGCTTTATCCTTGACAACATCAGCGGCTTTCATCGCGAATTGTTTTGCTAACGGTCCAGCTTTCGGAGCGATTCTTGTGACTAAATCCCTAACAACATCACCGACTCCATCTCCGTAAACAACCTCGTATACTGGTAATCGTGAGTTTACTACTCTGACACTTCTTGGTCTGCGAAAAGAATCGTGTAGTATCATTTTATTTAATTATTGTTTATCTAACTGAATTTGCTAGCAAATTTAATTATTAGTCGCTGTGGTAACCGTCTGCGAGTTCATCAATGAGCCCCCGGTAGATGCTGATATCCATGATGCCACGCTGAAATAGTCTCTGACAGATATCTGCGGCTTCATTTATAATTTCCGGAGAATTGTTTCCGGCACGTCTTCCTCCGATGAGAACTTCCAACCGTGATACATCATCGATGATATTATTAGGGCAGGCAATAAAACCGGATCCTAAACCCTCGCCTGTTGATGGTACAATTCTTGGGGATAAAATGTCTTGAGGCAAACTTTCAGAAGATGTTGTTAAGCTAATTATCGGCGACCTAGTTTGTTTGAATTTTTGGCCCCGCGGACTTCCTTCAGATGCAGCCTCGTATTCACTTAACGGAGTTAGGTCAGGATCTATTGCTCTTCGCCGTGAAGGATATTGTTGTCGTTCTGTGTGTTGCAACGGTGATTTTTCTTCTTGAGGTTGCGATGGTGGAATTTCAAGTTTACGTATAGCATCTACAAGTCTATCGTATTTTGTATCGTCCCTGCTGATTTGTTTTTTATTTTCACGTATACGATACGAATATTTGATAAAATTATCATCTGTCATAGAACCGTGTTCTGGGTTTAAAGACACATCTCTTCTAATCAATCCTAACAGTATTGTCTCAGGTAATTTCTCTTCTGGTACATTTTTAAGAAGTTCAATATAATCCGGCGTAAATCTTTTGGCGGGGTCAGTAATTCTCCCTGTTACTCGCTTACCAGCAGGTACTGACACAACAACTTCATCGGGTGGAGGCGGGGGTTTAAGTCCAGCTGAAATATCCTGTAAAATTTTCCTTTGCTCTATTAAAGCCTCTTTGGTAACAGCTGCGGATTTTTCAGTAGCTTTGGTCACGGGTTTAAATAATTCCTCCGTAGTCTCTGCAAAGCCTTCCCGTGCTTGCTGTCTTAGTTGTAATTTTTGTCTGACACTATCACGGACAGGAAGAAATTTCTGAATTGCTTCGAGACGTTCTCGAGCTAATCTAGTCGTATGTGCTTCTCCAATATTTGCCATTATTTATTTGTCAATGATTTAATTCCGCTAACATAAAAATGTTTTTCCTTGGAAACTCATTTCGTAGAGCAGCAGAGGGGATGGACCCGACCCATGGATTTTTCAATAACGACCCCGCCACGGAAACTGTTTCAGATTTATTGAAGTAACCCAAGTTGTCAGTGCAAACTCAACGAGTTTGTCCCTGGAAACTCTTCGAGTTTTCGGGGGACATTTTTTTTTGTCCTGTATTCTGAATAGAAGGGTTTATTTCGTCGAAATAAGCCCTCTATCGAGGAATAGTTTCCTGGAGGGGTTTATTGTGCAAAAAGTTTCGGTCTGTACAGCCCCTCTGCTGCTTGTTATAATGTTTCGATGTAATAGTCAGTGTATTTGCCTTAAAAAAACTATCATCCATATACATATAGTTTCTACTTGTACATCACCTGACACAATTACTAAACTACGATTTGTTGTCGCGTTTCAGAATGTACAGGGTGCAATGCACTTATATGTACACATTGCATACAGCACCAATCATGTATGTAAATTCGAATGTAAATATAATTATTCAAAGGCAACATGTTTTAGAAAGTACATATATTGATGTATGGTTAAATAATTTAATTCATTTTGACACAGACGATGCTTCGTTTCAGACACAAAAATATGTTCTGATCTTTTTTCCACTTTGATCTACCTAAAATGTCCAGATGATATAGGGTAAAGAGCCCCATGGTTAACGCTGATGTCGCCGAAAATTCTCCAATGATTTTCATTCATCAGATCAGCACGTTCAACTCTGGCATTCATTTGGAACCTGCACAATTGTTTGTCTGTGATAATACGTTTAGACTTGCTTGCAATTTAATTAATAAATATGTAATTGCTTCTTCATTTCGCACTTTAAACAATAGAGAAGTAACATATTTAACAATTTTACTAAACGTTTCGGCTTTGCTTAATTTATTTACTTGGTGTAATACCATTAGGTCGTGACAAATGATTAATGGTTTAGTAGCTACACTACAAAGGTTACTTTTACTAAACGGGGATGTGGAAATAGCATCACGTTTTTCACGTGCTAACTTCAGGCTAGTAACACAATTGAAAGAAATGTAACATATTTGGTGACACTTATTCAGAGAAAGAATCTATTTTTGGGACCAGTAGCCCCAAGGTCAACATAACTGTCAATAAAAGCAGGTCTGATCTCTTTATGTGGTTTCTATAAAATATTACTGGCACTGCACGGTCAAGTTTTGCAAACTTTTGTCAATGAGTTTTCCTCGAATCAGAGCTTTTGTTTTCTTTAATCTCTTATTTTTTAAAAATGCACATTAATTGGAATCAGTGTATCAAAGAAAGAGAACTGTTGGTTAGATACTTTGGTAATTTGATTTCTACCTCAGTATAAATCAGTGCAATAAATACGCATTGAGACTTGGGACATATATGTATTTTTTGCATTTATAAAACCATGTAGATTAATCATTGGTTACCAAGAAAATCAATTTTACTTCAGAAGTTTTGGCCCATAAATCTCATTGCATGACAAAGACTGTGCACATGTTCTCTTTATATTTTAAGTGCCATTTTCTCTAAGAAAAATCTAAATAAATGCAGATTAGGTGTATGTTAACAATTTGTGCTATCGTATATTATGTGTGCACGTTTCAACGTATTTCATCATAACAATATTTTGGATGACAAGCATATCCAACTGATGTTAGAAACATACAAAGGAAATTAAACATTTTAAAAAATTAATACAAGATTGTTTCAAATTGTGGGAGTTTTAGTTATATGGAGGTGCCAACGGTTTAAGCTATTTCAATGTACTATATTAGCTGGCAAGATACACTTTGTTTCGGAACAGATATGGTGTTCTTGCGTCAGGTAATCGTATCCAATACAAGATAATCTAGCACATAAAGCGACAATTTAATGTAGCACGTGCACCATTTTGTTAATAAGGGCGTTGATTAAGTTAAATGTTTGAATCATTTATGGATTAAGCATTCTGGATCATTATCATCCAAGTTATATACCAAATTCATCATGTGAATGATATTTTATTTAACATTGAGAAATCTTTACTTGGGCTTTGTATCGTATACTTGGGTCCTGCATCATTCATTCATCATTAAGGGTCGATATTAATTGTCAGCTTGTCAACACTTAAATTTTTGACATCTTTTCCTACGCTGATTATGTTTCCAGTCTCAGATGGGTTCCATAGCATATGTATGGTGGCTCTTGCAAACAGAGGGAAGGCACATTCGTTGCGTCTCATGCACAACTATTGAGCCCGGTATATGTTATCGTGGGGATGTTAATGATTTGTGTAGGTCTTGTGAATTACCTAACAATCTTTTGGAAACACTTTAACATGTACTGTTAACATTTGTTAACAATCTTTAGAGTTAACTTGAATTAATCCATGCGTGAAAAATCTACAAAGTATGTTCCACGATAGTTTTGCTCATTGATGTATTCTGTGGTAATATGGCTTCCATAGGAACCACGTCTTAAATTAATTTACAAAAACTACATATATAAATGAGACTATATTCCATTTTTTATCTTAGCTTCCATTGTAATATTTTGACTCCCACAGTTAACAGTAGTGAATCGGATATTGTATATCTCCATAATTGGTATCTGGGAAATTTTGATTAAAATTCATATCAATATTTCCCATGACATTTGTTGCTGATCGCAGAGTTAATGGCTCTCTTGAATATGGCTTAAATTTCAAAGAAATTGAAAATAATTGATGATTGATGATTCTTAAGTAAATATGTGATCAATCCGAACTATTAATGTTTCTTAAGATATGTTATTATGGCATTATGTTTGGATGACCAAACTCGGTTCTCGTGAAAGACAAACATAATTTGGCTAAATGTTAGAATGGTATTATCTGCTAGGAAGTCATACTTTGAATGCATAATATTTGAAGTTACACTTCATTTTATTGTAATTAATATTTATTTAATTGAATTATTTATGCATTTATTTAATTGTTTATTTCGAATCCTAAGCAGATTCAACTGTTCGATTTAAAGCAGCTGCTAGAACATTTGCTGGGTGACTCTAATCTCCAGTTGCGAAGATATCCCAATATTGGCAAGGAGGATGCAAACCAAACAACGCAGACAAATCCAACTGGTTAGTACTATTCTATTATATTGATGCGAACACATGTTCATGCATTAGGTGTTGATTGGTTTCCTAATGCTCCCTTTTTGGATCGATAATCAGTTGTATGGAAAATTTTAGTTTTACTCATTGTTCAATTTGTACGTTTCTTTTGGAGTCATAATTCAGATTGTGTGAAGACGTGTCAATAGTGATTTGTATGATGCTGAGGTAAACAACTTTAGGAACCATGACGTCTTTAAAATGGAGGCATTTAAACTATTTATAGAGAAAACTAATGGTTTTCCTTACATCATATATATATATATATATATATATATATATATATATATATATATATATATATATATATATATATATATATATATATATATATATATATATATATATATATATATATATATATATATATATATATATATATATATATATTGATCGTCAAATGTTTACTTTTATAACACGTGGATAGAAGACGTAAATCACATCAAATCTTTCTTTATACCTGTTAAGTTTAAAAACATATATATATGCATTAATATATGATGTTTGTCTAGCAGATTACAATATCTTTGTAATTGTTTTCTTGCATAGTTTGTGTACCTAGCTCAGACAAATTAGCACAGTTACGAACAAATAAGCTTCATCTATGCTAGCCAAATTGTGTTGGGTTGTTTATATGAATAAATAATCGTTTTTATCATGCCCATTTCCAAACACCAAACGACCAACCCTCAAATCCCCATCCCAACATATCCCAAATTGCAAATGCCATTCCGGATTGCTCTTAATTAATATTCCATCCATTATTCTGTCAATCAGTTGCATCTACGAGTACACTTAGGGGGAACCCATGCTAATTTAGATAGTACAACGCTGTATTCAAAATTCACTGTTAGTGAGCTCTATATATTCCCATGCAAACGCTACCCAGGGCACCAACATGCTCTTGAGAACTTACTCACTTTCCATGAATCTAGCATGACATAGACAATGATGTACTGAAAGTTCCGTTTTAGAACAATCAACCAAGCAAGCATCCAACTAATATTATTCCGCTTTTGGGATGTTGGGAGGTTTATCTCATATATTGTTTTGTCGTAAAATTATTCACTATGTATTGAATTATAATAGCGTGTTCAGTGTATTAAGAAAGTAATAAATTAATAAGTCAGAAGCTAATTCTGAACTTGTTATTTTAGCCTACTTAATCCGCTGTTGAAAAACTTATTTGTGCATCAGTTTGTCGTAAAATTGCATTGCATTGCATTAAAATTCAAACATTGTATAAATATAAGAGAGATGTGAATATTCCATGAGGCTGACTGTACTTGTTAACAAAAAAGTCATTTATGTTTAAAGAATAAGGAAACACCATGTGTTAGTGTAATTAACTGATTCATTTTATAATCGTTTACTTGAAGTCCGGTGGCCTAAGTGGTTAGATCGTCCGTCTCGGATTCGAGATGTCGGATTGTAGGACCCCGGCTAGTCAAACAAAAGATGTATAAAATTGGAACAAGCCGCTACCTTGCTTGATGCTCAGCATTAACAGGTTATTGTTTTGACTGGTCGGCCTGATGTCAGGGTAATGCGACCGGATGAGAATTAATGTTTAATGTTCAAGGCATGATGCCCTTGTGCGAGGCATCACTTTAAGCTGCCACGCTGCAGAGAGCTTAAGGACATTGCTAAACGTATTACAGCAACTTAAACAACAACAACACAGAAAAGATCACATGAATTTGAATTACTCTGTTGCTACTAGTATCACTGATGTGATATGATACAAGTTAAGATCTCTGAAGGATGTAACGTTTGATAGTTTGCTTATTTTTGAAGTGGTCAATCCATGTCAGGTAGCCACTGATATTTGAACATCACTTCATGAAGTATGTCCATCATAGAAATTCTTCGTCCTGAGTATGTGCTTGCGATTAGTCTTCATTAAGATGAGGTTATTTTTAAGAGATCGGTTATGATATCACGGCCAAGAGATAACATCGTTATATACATAATGCCATCTCGCTTCATTTTGCCTGTTGTGACATTTTGTGAGGTGTAAATGGGACTGTCAATCTATCATTTCGTAATCATGTCAGGTAACTTTTAAACCAAATGTTCATTACAAATTAATATCAAGTTAGTTTTTGTTTACAGACGAACATGCGCAGAGAAAAAAGTTTGAAGTTAATCCTTATCTGGACCTCTTCATTTGGTCACTTCTACACAATTATAAAGATATGGCCGAATTGTTCTGGCGACGTGGAAAGGTAACCTTTTTCTATTAACGACTGTTAATTGCTGGACATTCAGAACCAGATGGATATGTCTCTTTGACAGGCCATACAGAGAATATTTCTCCCTTCTTTCCAATTTGTACAAATCGCAAAGGACAGTAGTACAACCTTGATGGCTAGTTGTGTTTTGTGTGTAAATTGTCAATATTTTTTAAATTGTCATTATTATGTTTCTTTATATTATTTTATAATATGCCAAAAGATGAATATAGTGGTGTTTCGGAATTCAGATCATTAAACATTTTCCTCCCACACCGGTTGGAAGATTGTATACAAACTTAGCATGATAACTATTTAGCAGAGAAACGCAGTGACGTTTGACCACATTACTGGAGCAAATGAAATACCAAAGAAAAGCTGTTTTTTGGAAACGTGGTTTGTATTGTCTCTCGTTGTAGGACTGCATTTAAAAATTGTATGTTAGATAAATATATGTGGCTCCTGTATGTCCCTACTAAGGCTATGCTTATTTATTGTACTGCCCATTTTTGGAAATATTTCTCCATCAAATGTCTTAAAAATGGTTTTTATTTGAACATTGCAGAATAAAACTGGAAATATGACGGCCACATATGCGATTCCTGAAAAATGCGCAATATTGTATTACGTGCATCCGTTGAAGTTCTTAATGTTTAACATTTTTATAGTGTTAGGATGGAAGTTTTGATAAGCAGATCTATGAAAATGTTCCCTTAAAATTAATTTTGAAAATTGTGTTCATTTGTATAGTATGAACTCGACATCTTGCCATATTGCCGCACAATCTTTACCACTTAGAGTTGTGTAGGACACAGTTTGATTATGATTTTGGATTAATTCATGACATTATATAAAATTAAGCCTTCACAAAATGTGTGTGAAAAAGAGGATATATCTGTATATGATTGTTTGTAAATTGTATGTATATCATGTGATATTGATACTATGGGAGGGTAACATTAGTGATTGACAGTTATGTAGTCAATGAGAGTATAACGTTAATCTATATAGTGACAATATGGAAAATTGTAGGTTTTTGGGGAAATGTAACATTTGGTCCGGTAGGCCATCACAGGGCCGATGTTAATGTGATGTTAACAAGCCATTATGCTTATCATAGTTGGCCTTCTTTTTATTTTAGGTTTAAGTTAAAACATGGCAAACCAAACGTACATTTAAGTTGTACATATCGTGCATGGTATACAAATATTTTTTCAGTAAAAATATGTTTGAAAAGCTTAGTAATATTAAACAAACAAATCAATATATATGGTTTGGGTATATTATCTTGAATAATAATCATAAGAAAAGCTTTACAAAGATAACATTTAATCTTTTGATAGTCTTTCCATTTAAAGTTATCCACATGAATGTTGTTTTCCTCTAGAAATGTATTTTCGTCTGTGTTTTTCTGCCTTCAAAATCTACTCCTTCCTCTCTTGTTTCACTTTATTTTTACACAATAATGATTAATGTCCTTCCTTGGCAATATTAACATGTATCATTATTTTTATTTCTGGATGTTGCTTATCTTGTCTTGGAGGTTGCGTTTCATTGACTTTGTTGAAATGATGTAGCCCAATGTTCATTCATTCGGAAAAAGTAGGTAATTGATTTTTATTTCTAGAGTAGTCGAGTTTTTCCTGAGGTTTGTTTGTAACTTTCTTTCAGGATGTCTCATTACCTATGATAAAAAGTAAAATAATGAGTGGAGTTTCCATCATTTCTTTGATGAAACTGGATGAATTTATCGTCTTACATAGTGATATTATATATAGCTTATGTGATGTGATTCCTGGGCTCAATTATGTCCTGGGCTCAATTATTTAGCTAACATAAAACTACTAAACTTTTCCGAGGCCGAACTAGAATTAAGGCAATAAGAACATATTGTGTGTGTCATCAAAAGTTTTGTAAGACGGTCACCCTAGCGATTTTGAAAATGAAATACTAAAATTACATTAAATGTCATCCTCGTTCTCATTCCCAGTACCGTCATAATGAATTTCGACTTAATGTTTTCTACGAACGTAATATGTCAGTTCTTTGTCTGTTCTATCGCAAAAACATACTTAAAAAGCAAAATCCTATACTAAGATATTCAACATACGATTCATTTGACGCGAAGTTTCTGAATGCTGGTAATATTATTCAAATTAATAATTTTCCTAGCATGTATCCTTTGCAACAAATCACTAATGAAAATAGCAACCTGTAGATACAAGTAAATGAGATAAAAGTTTGGGCGGAGGATTTAAAATATTTATTAGTAAACATCGAGTGAGTTAGCCATACAATCGAGAATTAAATGAACTATGTCTTTTTTTTTTGTTTCAGGAATTGTAATATTTGTGAAACATTTGAACACACGTCCATTCCCAAATTTTACATTCACAATATTTTAGTTCAAAACATTGGAAAAGGACACCTTTATTTGACTAGCACAACATTATATGTTTTTGCTCAACTGTGTTTTTTCCACCGCCCACCGATTTCCTACTTTCCAAATCAGAACATCTTTTTGGTTTGCCAAAAATGTGCATCTTAATTAAAGAGCAAATTGATTGCCCGCTGTTAATAAAACGAAAGTTGTCTGATGAAAATTACATATTGGTATGCAAGTTAATTTCTTCTCGAATTTTCCAAACTTATTTTCTCTCAGATGTTAAGTCGTAGTGTCTGAATTTGTGGGAAAAAAATCGGAATAAATAAATTATGACGTCCTAATTATTTTCAGATTGCATTTATTATGCTCCGCTCAACAATATTGACACGTGACAGTAATCTTAGAATTTGTCTTTACCTTGCATTGCAGAGGCTATTACGTTACGTCTATCATCTGTATCACAAATTATACTTGCAGGTTAAATGCCTTTAATTTAGCAAATCTTCTAGCAGTCCTTTTATGAAATGTTCATCACTGTTTTCTCTATGATACTATGGTTTTGACTTGCTATGCGTATTGCTGACGTATACACATTTGTAACAGTAGCCACATGGGATATGCTCCTATAAATACCATGTACAAGACATACTTAGAAGGCATTATGTGCCTTATATAGGAACAAGACGCAATTTAAAACTGACATAAATTATAAATAGCACACGTAATACAAGGTCACTGACGCTACATTTCCAGACATACGGAGAGATAGATAGATAGATATATAGACAGATATATAGATAGATAGATAGATCGATATATAGATATACCGATAAATAGATAGATAGATAGATAGATAGATAGATAGATAGATAGATAGATAGATAGATAGAAAATACAAAATAACAACTCAGCAACCTCTTATTTAAACTAACTGAATATACGATGACCAAATTTGAAAACAAAGTATTAAAACATGCTTCCCTGTTAGCATGCATAGCTAATACCGATATGTCTGTAAATGATGTCTCAGTTGCAAACACCAATTGATATCGCTTTAAATAACCTCTTCAAAAATATGATAAATGGAATTTGGTTAATTTAGCATAAATCATCGCACTATTTATAGCAAGGAATCTGATCGCCGATTATATGTTTGTGTGTCGCTACCTCAGAAAGACAAAGTATCATTTGTACGATTTCTTTTTCAATCTCGTTGTAATAATTAAAATATAAGTATTGGTCATTGTTACTTTAGGCATTGCTATATTTTAACCTCACCAGATTTAAGGCGAAACTGAGACAGGTAATCACAAATAAGGTATGAATAATGTTACTTAAATGCGTGCAAAGTTGTAGCCAAATGTGACAATGATCTGCGTAAACTGTTTCACTACAACATGCATTATGTCTTTTCTGTTTCTTCTTTCATATGAAGAACCCAATGTCAATCTCCCTTTGTTATATTGTTAAACAGAGCAGTATCTAAGTATTACATCAAAAGAAAATATCTGACCAGTTTGTACAATTCACTCTACATTTTACAGGATGCAATGGCTGTTGCCTTATTTGCGCATGCCTTATTATCCGCGATGTCAAGCCATATTCATGATAAAGACTTAAAAGAACAATGTGAAAGACAAAGACGGTAAGATTCTTTGTGCCATTTACTTATCTGAATTAGAATGCATAACATAATATTAAGCACTATTTTGGAGAACATAAAGTTTCAGTATTTTCTGTGTCATCAAATTAATTGCTTTACAAGGGCATACGATCTACTGAAAGATCGTAGCAACATATTGTGTACTACTTCAATTCTTGTTATATACGTTTTATTTTGTTTGAAACAATTTTCCTAAGCAGGGATTTCTTACTTTATGTTTTTATGTAGAGTATGCATCATCGAATAATCTGGTTTTGTATTAACTATAAATGAATTTACTAATTTGAATTGGTGTACATCTTGAATAAAACGACATCGGGATTACATACTTTTTGGTTGTTCAGAGATTTATCGTTCTTAAGCTTGTATTTCCATTGCACTGAATTTGAACACTTTCGCGGTCATTATAACATGCTGATTATAATTTCATCAAGGTGCTGAACATTTTTTGTGGCTTAATCCCACACTATCTCAGTGAGAATTTCCCACCTAAAATATTTCGCTTACAAATATTGTTTAAAAAATTAAGTCCTGTGAAGACCGTACAATTCATAAAATGTTCATTTTTTTCTCAAATGTATTGCAACTTTTGCATGCGTTGTCAGCATTATATATTTCGTGGTGGTTATATACCACAAACACAAAACTCATCCCCTACAAAACAGTTCCATTAAACTTGACATTTCTGGTCTAAAAATATAATCTAAGGAACATCACCTATCTTGCTATTTTGAAATCATTAGCCTTGAATAACAATTAACTGGAATATGTCGAAACGATTATATGGGCAAGTCCGTAAATTGTCTAGATGGTCATGTCCAGCTGAAAATTAAGAAAGTGCGAATTTGCATACTCTTAAGATAAATTGTTGCTGTATTTTCTAAAACCCATTACAATTGTGCATTAAATGTAAAAATCACTTTGTTTCTTTTGTAAATCAAAATTGCTCCTTTTGTAAATCAGATTACTTTAGGTTCGATTTAAGTTTCCACTTTGTATTCAAGTGAATGCATTATTTGTTGAATGTTACTTGATGGGTTTCTATCTTTGCTCTTAAGTAGTCGACGACTATAGAGTCGTAATGCTCCACCCTTGGAATATTGACAAAGGGTAAAATAAACAAATTCGGTGGCTTGAATCTTACAATGTCCAATTTCCATGGTATTTTGTCTGGCACTAGCACTATACATGAATATATGGATTGTCACATTCCAAATGACACGGATAGCTATGGTGAAACAGCCACTGGTGTTTATGATGCAATGATGCAACGACTTTTGAACACTGCTCTGTTTTAAAGTCTGTTAGGTAATGTTAGGTCCACTAAAATCTACATAAATTTGAACATTTCCGTATATGACCTATGATTATCAAAATGTGTTTCCATGTTACAGTAGCTGCACAAAAGTGATATATCCTCTTCTGTATTGAGAATGCAGAAGTACCGCTAAATGTTTGTGGAATTATTCTGTCAAAGAAGCGGTCTGCGATGATTTTTTTCTACAATTTGACACTTTAATATTTAATGCGTAAAGGAACATTAAAAGTATATCAAAACTGGAAAAAACGATTGTATACCTATTAACCGATATCTTGAGCAGTATCATTACAACGCTGTTTGATTTTGATTACGGACATGGCTCAAAGGCTCCAACAAATTTAGTTTCAAAGAGTAACAGCCAAGTTAGTTACGTAAGAGAGTTATGCATATGAATGACGATTATTCCGCACATAACAGCACAGCGCACATGTACTCATGTAGTGTCATACGCCATGCATTTCGCTGAAAGAGACACTTGTCTCTACAGGCCTGCATTCATTCACGAACACCCTAAAACCACATTTCGATTGCATTCACTCACATATAATCAGCTCTTATATTGTCAGATGTAAGACGTCTTGAAACAAACTAACAAAGAGGCAAACATCGAGTACAATTAACAACAAAGCTCTTGTTTCAAAATAATGATCGCAAAAAACAAGACGGCCCATCAACCAAAACCAGCAAAATAAGAAAACATGGCAAACTGATACTATTTTGCTAGACACAATTCGTAAAAGCTGAAGACACCTCACATTGTGAAGATAATGATGGCTGATATCCCATTTTATCGGCATATATCCTACCAAAAATGATGTCATGTTCACTTATTTAATCCTCAATGACTATGAAGGAAAAGGTTCAAACACCTCATGAAACACGGAAACAAATGTGCCCTTATCATTCATGGATAAAATAATCATCTAAAAAAAGTATCCATATCCTATTCAAGGCGCAGCCGCCAATGTTATTTGAGCACTGTGTCCCATGAAATCCATAGAGAGCCAATGTGCTGGAGTAAGTGATAGACACTCTCCGTACAAATTGTCTGCATAGATTAAACAAACCAAAACCAAACCAGAAATTCACTCACAATATGAGACATATTACAGGTTAATCACATACTTTGCTCGATCATTCAAAAGATATATTTGGGCAACAAAACTAGAAGCAGAACGTGCTATGCATGCCCATTCAGTTGTGATATTTCACACATTTGTTCTTGCGAAAATGACTGCCCCCATATACGATTTCATAAGTCTTCTGGGTAATGTGTGACTCCTGCAGATATATATATATATATATATATATGCCTCTCATTACATGACACTGTCTACAATAGAGCATAGTGCACTAACGCTCTCAAACACTGCATGATTTCAATCATCACGTGAGAATTCTTTCACAAATATCAAGTTAAACTATCACTTACAATACAAGTAAATGAAAGCTGAGAAGCAGCACCAGCTGATATTGGTGTACCATAATCAGTATAATTCATTTTTATTTATCTAACTAAACTTTAGCAATCTGAAGTCCATTTAGCAATGTTTTGGAATTATTTCTTTGATTCATTATATATTTGCATTATTATATTTGAATTGAAAGTTACATTAGCTCTCTTCTTTGCAGTATCCGAACAATTTATATTACATCACTTTGTTTATTTATTCTACCATGCTATGTTATGTTATCTAAAAAGTAATGTTTGACAGAAACCAGTGGTTTAACTTGACTTCTTACATCACGTCATACCTGACATTGGGATAAGTAATACACAAATTAATTACAGTCAAACAAATAATTTGATCAGTGGCAACTTGCAGCATATCGATCATTTTCTTCTGTAGAAGATCTCAAAGAAATACATTGCTACTACTCAACTGAAAATACCTAAAGATAACTAGTATTTTTAATTTTCACTACAAGAACCAAATGAAATGACGTTTTTGAATAAATTCAGCAGATAATGCACCAGTGGCCTAACTTTCAATTGTCATGATGTCATCCATGGCAAAAGGTGCACTAAAAGTTCACTGAATATAATTTGAATAAATAATGTTAATGCGATATTAAAATTATCGCAATAAATCTACAGATATCCAGATTTCTGCTTAGTATATCTTTCTTTCATTAGATTTCATAGGTCCTATAGGAAACATATTCAGGCTGATTTTTGTATTCAGACATCATTGGGGACTGATGACTAGCGACACAATAGTAAAGCACCCTAAATAAATTAAATCAAGAAGAACAGATGGATAAAATTTTAGCCTATCTACATTAGGCTTGACTTTGTTTTCCAGATAATCCATCATATACGTTTATGTGTCCTGTGCATTAATACGCTATTGTTCAATGATTATAAAAAGAGTACACATATTGTTAGCAGAAACAGATTATACTCAAATGAATGTTTCATATATGCATTTACTTTTAGTGTTATACAAAGAATAATATAAATTAACTTTCTATTACAATAATATAACCATAAAATATATTAGTTCGTCATCTTCTTTGAACCCAAAAGTGAACGCAAGTGCATATTGGGATACAAACTTAAGGATACGTACATATTGTGATGATATGTATCTCGCATGTTTTACAAACAATACTGATGACAACCTGCTTATCAATCTAACACGTAAGGTTTAGATCTCCAGAAATGTTTAAGAGATATGCATGACATATATGGTTTATTTGTAGTATGAATGATATGTGTACCTTGCAATATTGCGCTCTGACATCTTCATACCTTTAGACTTATTCATACTGTGTATGTCTATCACGTTCTTCGGCAGCTAATGTCTCTTGATTCGTTTGAAATACCTTCGTCAAAATTAGTACGTATCATCAAACGATTGCGTCCCATATACGGCTATACGTCGTTATGATTGTACTTGTATAGTTGTCTCCCTATGCTAGACATTTGGACTAATATTTAATATGTAATCCTTTGTAATTTGCAGCACTCTGCAAGGGACAGAGTTATATCATATCCGTATAATATCTTGTTAGGATATATGCAGTGTGATTCAAGTATAATGCTGGAAGACGCAGTTCAGAATTTGTGCTATTCTAGTTATTATACCTTCAGATGAACCGAATATACTAAATATCTTGTGATGCAATGTGCTAGGGCAGAACAGCTCATAGCCTATAAACTTAAATCAAGATACAAGTGAAATGCTGAAGCATACAATCATGTGACGGAATAACATGCCTTCGATATTTGTTTTTTTTCTTCTTCTAATTATACTAAAATAGAAATAAACAGCTACGACAATCTAGAGCATGTGATAGGAGTGTATTGTATGTGTAGTGCGTTGACGTCATACGAAGCCATAATAGAAGATTAATGAACAGCTTAATAGCAGTGCACCTGTAGTTAATTTTAATCATGTTGAGATTAAATAGCTGGAATAGATATGATGATACACTTGATAAACAGATTAATGTATGTAATGTTTGTGGTACATGTAAAACTAAACAGCGATATACTAATCTGCTAATGCAATGTGTTATGACAAATCAGGGTGTATTTCGTTTGTTTTCGTTAGCAGCTGAACACAGGTGATGTTAAATCGGTGACAGTGTAGTTTGTTCTAAGTATAATTCATGTAACAAAATTATACAGACACACCTTATTTGTTGCACTCACTGATGGTCGATCAGGATGCATATTGTTTGTATTGTGAATAATCCAATATGGCACTTTTATTTTTATTTACAGCTGCTTTTGTGCATATTCTTTCCATTCGTGATTTTATGTTGGGATCCGTTCAAAAAGAAAGAAGATGGCAAACAGGCATTGCATGATCGAAACCCTTCTAACAGTGTGCAGGTACAATTAAATAACTGTGTAATGGGGTACCAGTTGTATAAACGTTTAGTTCTTAATGACCACACATATACAAATCCAAAAAAGCAATGACTAATCTCTGGCAGCACAATGGTCATTTTCCATATCCAAACCGTTCCAAACTGACGAAAATGTCATAGCTAGCACAAAACAACATAACGCTGTTCGCAAATTATAATGACAAATTAAACTGTGAACGTTGTAGTATATAATGACCACCAATGTGAAAACGCATTTTAAAGTAAACAAAAATAAACAAAAAACATATAAATAATTATCATGATAATACATTAAGAATGCTTTTGTGAACTGATATATTATGTTTATAAATTGTACATAGTGACCTGGGATGGTGACAAATCGTTCATCAATAATAATTTTAATAGTAGCCGTATTTGTGCAAAACTTGTGGAAATAGACACATATATATATTATTGCCGTACATCTTGATGTAGAGTGCTATGCTAAACCCCAACATTGGCAATCAATATCAAACACCAAACAAACTAAACAAGATATTATGTGGAAGCAGACTCGGGTATTTAAATAGGACCTGTACGTATGCTGAACGATAACTAAAACTCTGACAACTAAATTCATAGAATGTCCTACCAATATCGTGTTGATATATGGAACATAATGGTGAAATCAGATACAGTTTACATCATATATTATGCGAAAACATAGATTAGATTGATAAATTGGTGGAGTATTTAGTAGATGACAGACCCACTTTTAAAGATTGCAATCCCTGAAACAGCAGGCAAAGGTCTCATCAATATACAACTGCATGTGGTTCCAATATTTAGCTGCCTAATTCCATGCAACTTAACGTACGAAATATTGTTTTATTACTTAGAGGTCCAAACACTCCAAAACCATACACGTTCATGTGTATGTGTGCATATAATTGTACAGCTCTTAGCTGAATATCTGTACTAAAAAGGAGTCCTTGCAAAAATACTTAAGGGATAAAGTACCTTTCGTCAGATCTACCAGGTGGTTATAATCTGGATAATTAGGATTCTTGTACTTTTAATACGAGGAGTTAACCTATAATGAATCAATAGATCAAAAACAGAGCTTTTAGTTGTTTATCTAACTTCATCCCCAAGCAGTGTATGTGCCAAAGTTCTAATAAGTTCACTGTGTACAACATGCATGTTCAGACGAGCACACATATCATATATATACTTCCCTAACATGCTGCTTGGTGTTATGTTTATTCATAATGTGAGATAAATGTATTTAAAAAACAGTTGTTTCATGTAAATTTGACTTGCATTATGTTTCTTCATAGTTTACATCATATCTTTGTCCCGTTTTCGTTTGTCATTTTCAAAATAGGTATTTCTTGACATGCAAAGTGACGGCAATGAAACAATTATTCAGATGTTGAATATTATCAGATTCTTTCACATTTGTTTCAGACACCTCTTTAAACAAATGACACATTGTCAGTATAATAATCACATAGTGCGAAGTCATATGGTTTGAAATACTGAATCTGAAGTGCATCTTGAAAATCATTTATATTAGTGTTCAGGCGCTGGACGCGTTTAGTTAACAGTAATGGTTATTTACTTATATGAACAGTTCCAGGCCGATCCAAACTCGAAGCAGCCACGTCAAAGAGGAAAGACTACTACTGACGATAGTTCCCAACAGCAGTAAGTAGTCTTACCGCCACTTTACCTATTTAACAAAGAAAAATAAATAACTGTCCGTTCGCAATCTAATGTATGGTCTCCAACCATATGTTTTAGCATTGTTATTTTGACGCTGTTTTTTGTTTATTTGTTTCTTCCATAATGTTTGACTTTGGAACTTATGTTAGGAATTTATGGCCGAGTGGTCTAAAGCGCTCTCCGTTACGGATCACTGCCATCTCACCTCTGTCTGCGTGGGTTCGAGTCTCGGATTCGGCTAATGTTGGTATGTGAGAAAGCTTGCCAGTGGCTTCTCGTGGGTCGATGGTTCTTGCTTGGGTTCTCCCGGGTTCTTCCTCCACCATTAAAACTGGCCGCCATGCATAGCCTATCGTGTGCTGGATAATGGAGTCAAACCCCACAACAACAACAACAACAACAATAATATATACATGGCAAGTGTTCCTATGATATTTGACATGAATTGTTTTGCAACTATACCCAGATTGTTATTGTTACATTCAAGCTCTTAATTATGGGTCAGGCAGCGCTCTTTACTACGTTAAAGAACAGCAATATTATATTCTACCTCTAGCAAGGTCTTGGCGAGTATGTAAGCCATGATAGTGTGGCGGTCCCGATGGTGGTAATAAGAACTATATGTATGTGGGGAATCAGGAAGAGTCAGTCATAGCAGCAGGATGGGGGAGTCAACCACTACCAACTTAATTATGCAATGTATGTTGTGTGTTTATGGTAGACTGTCACATACAATCAGTACAAGCAATATATATCGATGGGGTTCCATAGACACTGGACGACGAAGAAGTTCTCAATATTTCGTATAAGAAGAGAAGAATGATTATGCCCTTAGGATCAACTCCTTCGAGTATAAATTTCCTGTCGCCATCAACATCTATCTGTCTCTTCTAGGCAACCCTAAGTTTACCAGATAAAATTGCTTCTAGATATTTCACCGACCAATCATCGAAGGACGTCCTCCGTAATTCTTATTTGGCATTTTTTACTGCAAAACCTACCATGCCCAGAGGCATGTGTGCAGTACCATCAGCCAGGGAAATTGTTAGGGCTTAATGACAGTAGAAGCGCTCAAAATTGCCTCAGATAGGGCAGGATAGGTGAATAGATGAAGAAAGATAGTTTGCACCCTCGCCTTATTCATTTGGAAGTTCGTTGTGACCATTTTACTCTCCGTGTGAGATCTACCCACTTATCTCTGTAAATCTTATGGCAATATGTAAGACTAAGTACATTACATCGACATATTGCGGAGTCACTAAATCTGACATAATGTTCAGTTAACCCACTGTGATGACCCTTATGTGTTCGTGGTTTTAGACCTTAACATTAAAGAAGTCGGACGGTGCACTACTCAGTCTGCGAGAGGTGTAAACGCTTACGTGACAGAGAGAGAGAGACAGAATCCATAATGGATGACACATCCACACCAGCCATCTCGAAATACAATGCTACAGTGATGGGCACTGACACAATAGCATTAAAAATGGTAACTGGTCTATCTACGTCTTAATCTTATATTTAATATCAACTATGTTTTAATGTTCCCAATATTCGGTTAGGTATTGAGGGGGAATCCATAGGAGTTACAACATGAAGAGTGAGCTATTAGTATGATAGAAATTGGGAGGCCATTTAACTTATCTAAGTGATATCCTCGAGAAGAAGTATAACCTCATCGAAATATACATATCGTGCTGCGGTTTATACCATCCTGTGATGACATATATAGTTTATGTATAAGACTTCATTAACTCTCCCAGAAAAACAAAGAAGCGTAGTAATTATTGATGAATAAGATCAGGCATGGCAGTTTCGAACTTTATGTGTTCATGTGTAAAAGGAACAATGCAGCATTACCAACTTTAGTTAACTTAGCAAGAGCACTTAATTATCAAGGTACGTAGACAGCCAGCCATAAATCATGCTTAACTCCACTTCTTACTGTTTTATATCGATATAAGTATTTCTTGCGTATCGCCAGGATATGCCAGATCCTGTTTTTATTTGCATTTGTCTTGAGTGGACCTTAATGGGGATGTAGAAACATCCGCGCCGCCTTGATTGTTAATTAAATGGTGAAGATGAGAAATCATGGAAACATCTTGTGTAGCTGTGCAATCCTATAACATGTTACTTTACTTTTACGCAAATGCAAAGGACTGTTCATGATATCGCCAGCCCTGTCCAATCTATATTCCACGTCTTGTGCACCATCCCGTTGAATTTGTGGCCGGCCTGCTATGTTCCAATAAGCGTTTCCACAACGTTGGCAAGCTCGTCCATGCAAACAAAAGCGAGCCAACATTCACATGCAACCTTCGGCTGTTCATTTCTAATCCTTCGTCGCAGTTTAGATCAGGTCCATCCAACTCATTGAACACGCTTCTATGACTGCGACTGCAGGCAATTTATTGTTAGTGAAAACATAAGTAGTTTGCTTGGAACCAACGAAATGATTATTTACACAGACCTTGAGCCCTGTAGATCTGTAAATGATGGCCAGTTTCCATATGCATTACTCTTTCTGTTTTCCTCCTGATTATAAAGTTAGTTTTGTTTATGGAATTTTCATCGTCAACGATTGTTGCTGTACTGGGGACGTCTTTTGGGACTAACTCTGGTATTGGGTGAGCGCAAGTTGTTGTGGTGCTTGCTATAGAATCAGCTATCCCTTACTGGATTATCCAGGGCCTCAAACTGAGTCGTCGTTGCTGTTATGATACCGCCTCCAGTAAAGTCGTAGGAATTATCTCGGTATGCGTCCTTTCATCACATCAGTTATGCATTGATTTCCCTTTACACTGATGATATTTGCTTAAATCCTTTTTTTGTGGTCTTAATCTGCAATCTTGTTTGTAACTTTTACCTTGCGATACATCTCTTTCAGCTACGAATCAATAAACCTTGATCCCGATATTATTAGGTCAGCTTTTCATATAACAGAAGCTGTTTTCAGTTTGGTTTCACATCGGTCGCAATGGCCGATGGTCTTTTATTTATAATATAATCTCGACCTTCCAACGTTAACGCCTTTTCTCTTGTTAGCCTTTCATTGTATATAGGACGGATCCTACGAGGTAAATGTAGGAATACTGCTCCATTGATATAGCGGTATACTGAACATCTCTAATTTCATATAAACAAGACGTCTAGAACAGGCATACATATCGACGAGCTGGTGCTGGTCAGGTACATAACTGCAAAGCTGTATAATAATAATAATGAGGACTTTCTATACCGCCAAATCTTTAGAAGTTCTAAGCGCTTTACAACATTAGACAACACCTGTAAGATAAAAACATATAAATATTACTACACAAACATGAAATTAGAAAAAAACATTATATAAGAAAAAACAAAACATGCTCAGAATATTTCAGGTAGGAAACATTATTAGGTTTTTAGGTTTGTTCTTGCAGTCGAAATAAGTGAGTTTTGAGCACTCTTGAATGTGATCACTGTGTCTTTATGTCTAAGGTCAGTGGGAAAATCATTCAACGTTGCTGGGCCCTGGTATGCTAAAGAACGTTGTCCAGATGACTATGTTTTCATAGTGGGAATAATGAGTATACGATTGTCAGAAGAGGAGCGTAAGTATCTTGCTGGTGTGTACACATGGGTGAGGTCAGATAGGTATGGTGGACTAGAGTCCGACAGGGAAATGTAGCACAGAGAACAAAAGTTGTGTCTGATTCTGGATCGAATGCAGAGCCAGTCTAGATCAGCATGGAGGTGTGCTCTGATCGTGGTACTCTTAGTATGATCCGAGCAGCTGTGTTTTGAACGTTTGGAAGTTTCTGGAGAAGATATTGAGATGAACCAGACATAACTGAGTTACAATAGTCCAGTCTCGAAAGTGCTAAGGAACACACAAGTGTTTTAGTGGCATCATCTGAAAGGTATTTGCGAATTGAGATGATGCGTCTCAGCTCAAGATTTGCAGCCTTGCATATGTTCATCACATGTTGGTGCAATGTGAGTGTACTGTCCAGAGTAACACCTAGCTTTCGTACTGATTGTGTGAATTTAATGTTGGTGTTGCTGATATGTGTCGTTTGAGGTAAAGGATGTGAATGAGAAAGTCTTTGCGTTGTGATCAGGATGGCCTCAATTTTATCATCATTCAGCTGCAGCTTGTTACAATTCATCCATGATTTCACATCAGAAATGCACCTCTCTACACCTTAGATGATAGCATCAACTTCCGTTGGGTGGCTAGATTTGTACATTTGTGTGTCATCAGCGGACAATCGGTGAGACACTGAATGATGATCTATGACACTTTAGAGCAACTGAGTGTACAGAATGAAGAGAACAGGTCCAAGAACATATACAATTGCAGATACAAGTTGTGTCCTGTTGACCAAGTAGGACTTGAACCACAGTAAGGCTGTATCATGATTGCAAAATACATGCTGGAGACGGTGAAGTAATAGATCATGGTCTATTGTGTCAAATACTGCAGACAAATCAAGGAGGGTGAGGAATGTAATCTTTCCGCTATCCAATACAGAGAGAATGTCATTAACTACTTTTAAAAGATTAGTTTCAGTACTGTGGCAAGGGCGATATGCAGATTGTACATTGCTAAAAAGACTGTTTGAATTTAGATGAGATACAAGCTGGGATAGAACAACCTTTTCTAAGGTTTATGAAATGAATGGGAGATTAGAAAATGGGCGGTAGTTCTTTAAATCGTTATGGTCGTGTGTTGGTTTCTTCAGAAGAGACCTTACAATGGCAGTTTTGAAAAATGACGGGAATTCCCCAGATAAGAGAGGGGTTTTAATAACATTAGTTAGTGAAGGCAATACTGGATCTAAGCACTCAAGCAGCAGTGATATTGGAATTGTATCAATTTCACATGACTTTGGTGCACACTTCATCAGGATTGTACGTACGAAATCCATAGAGACAGGTTCAAATTCCGTTAATAGTTGCCGCTCAAATTATGTATCCCAACTGTATGGTGACGACGAGTCAATTGAAATTGTGGTGTCAAGCTTATCTCTAATGGTTTGTACTTTGTCACGGAAATAAATTGCAAACATGTCCAGCATGTCGACTGGAGCGAAGGTAGTTGGAAGTGGTGCTGATGTGTTCCTTGATATTAGCTTGTTAGTAATCTCGAAGAGCTCCTTGCAGCTGGAACTTTCCATGATCTTAGTAGTGTAGTTGGCTGATTTCGCTGCATGGACTATATGTGTGACATTCTTCTTAGCAACTTCATATATTTGCTTATGAATAGTGAGTCTGGTGGAAAGCCAGAACCTCTCAGCTTTACGGCGGTCTCTTTTAGCAGTGCGTTGTTGTTGTTGTTGTAGGGTTTAACGCCATTTTTCAGCACAAGATAGGCCATATATGGCGGCCAGTATAACTGGTGGAGGAAGAACCCTGGAAAACCCAGGAAAGAACCACCGACCCACGAGAAGCTACTGGCAGGCTTTCCCACGTACCCACGCTATTTAGCAGTGCGAAGCTGGTCCATAACACTGCTATACCATGGAGAACACGTTTGAACTGATACTCTGCACTTGGTGGCTAGGGCATGTTTGTCAAGTAATGAACGCAGACAGTTATCAAGTTGTTCTGCTATAGGAGGTACGCAAGTTGTTAGGTTAGCTTTGACGTCGTGCATTAGTTTGATTATATTTATCACACGGAGGCTTCTCTTAGTAGCAGATAAGCTGGAGGGTTAGTGACTGATACGTCAAGACGACATATAATACAGAGGTGATCTGATGCAAGGTCATGGGGTGCCAGGGAGGACCTTAGAATGTTATCACCAGGTCAGTGAAGAATCCAGCCTAAAATGTGACTATGTTTATGGGTGGTTTGGTTAACGGACTGTTTGGGGTTGAAAACATTAATGGAATCTAGGAGTTTTGATGTATTTGAGTTTCCTTGACAGTCAAAGTGAAAGTTGAAATCTCCAAGAGATTCGGAAACTGCTCCAAAGAGAGAGAGAGAGCGTCAGCCTGCTTGTGTTTTGCTACTAGGAGGAGGGCGGTATAGGCAGAAAAACTGGATTGACCTTTGCTCCAGTGTGAGTGTGGTTTGGACAAAATCAATTCCACTTTCTCGAGAATTACGGGGGAACGACTTGATGGACTAACCAGTGGATGTTAGATCCGCACATCGCCTGATGTTTTAGAAAAGTTTCTGTCAAGAAAAATATGTCAATATTTTTGATCGTTAATAAAATGAACTATTTATGTGCGTTTTTCCGGTGGTCCTACTGACTGGGCATTCAATAATGCATTGCGCAGAGGTGTTTTATTGGACAGTTGACACATAGGTTGACGAATTAATTGAGATTTGAATTAGGTTATCTAAATTAACGGTCGAAATGTTTTTAAATGGTTGTGCCGCAATAAGGGAGATAACTGGAATTCTTCTTCCTGTTCTACGCCGGCCAACTTTGAAACAACGTTTCTTTTTCTCGCTCCTGTTTACATTTAGGCAATGATGAATGTAGTCCCAGTTCGTATAGTCTAGAGCACAATGTAGTGTGGAGAGCCAATGAGTGATCATTGAAAACAATTAATGAGGGTCCATCGTAGCATAAACGGGTTGACTGGCGAGTATAACGTGATGGCGGTTTGTTGAAAAACAGTGGAGCAAGACAGCTGAGAAAAAGTCTAATTATTCTCATTTCCAAAACAAAGAGATGAAGAAACACAATCGAATATACAGCCAATACAAAATGAACACAATAACGAAGATGAAAACAGACAACAAGCACAAATATCATGGAAAGGCACCAAAACTAGAAAACGGAACAGTTGCTTCAATCTGGCTAAGCGATAGCAGCCATCTGATACATTCGGATGTCCCATCGGTGAAATGCGACGGAACTCGGTCCAGTAAATGTAGGCTCTCCAACAAGTTCAGTGGTCGTCAGTTCCGCAGAATAATACCATCACTGACATTGTCAAACAATACCTGTAAGATGTGGTCATTTTCCTTCATCACGTTATGTAAGATGTAGGTTTGTTTTTGTCCCGACTATTCCTGGGGTGTGAAAAGGTGACTTGGATTGGTTACTACTGGTCAAGGCAGCCACTTTGAATGTAAAGCGTCCCAGTGCAAAGCTGTCGATATTATTTAGCCTCGGCCAGTGCCAGCTATTGCGTACCAGAAAAGCCGTCCGTACAACACATCCATGTGTGGGTCATGGCGCGGTATTTTTACGTCTGCTGAGTTAAATCCAGTTGTCTGCCACGTCAAATAAAATGGCAATTTTGCTGCACACGGACGTTTTACTTGGTTTAACTAAACTACCTGGTCAGCCCATTGCAAATCACCGCGATAAATCCTGCACTTGTGTGTGTGTGTGTGTGTGTGTGTGTGTGTGTGTGTGTATGTGTGTGTGCATGTGTGTGTGCATGTGTGTATGCATGTGCGTGCGTGTGTTTTTAGCATCTTTGGCTTCCAACAAGAAGAAGCTATAGCAGAAATGCTCTTTGTGATAGTAGCTTCATAGATCTTGATGTTGTTATGGTGCAAGATTCAGGTGATGTGAGTAGATGGACCGTAATATGGATGCTTTGGTTGGTTTGCCTTTTCGTATCCCTAACTGTTCTTTAATTTATCTCGAGCATCTCGCTAAATAATTATGTGCATATCAATAGTTTTGAGCAGGGAGTCCTAGTTTGTTTGCGCATAAAGTGGGTTTGGTTTACACCCGACGTTTTGAAAGAGGTGATTGATAAATATTAAAAGACATCAGCCAGAAATAGCACGTTATTTTTTGAGGCAGATGCGAACATAGTATGCCCATGGTCTTACAGCCAAAGCTACCTCATACGCCCTAGGCGCGCTGGTAGTCCTTATATGTTTTACTCTTATTTATGTGTCTGGTTTTTTTTACAAGACCCCAACATAATATAGCTGCGTCACTCTAAACTGGTAACAACCGTCTATATACTCATACGGCCTTACCACCTTGGCAACCCAAGAGAAGATATCATGTAAGCTCTCTTTGTATCTCGGGATTTGTTGCTATGGAGCTTGCTGTCTGATAGCTGGATTCAGTTGATTGGTCTAACGACCTCTATTTATTATGTACCTATCCGTTTACAGGGAGTCTAGCATATATTCGGTGTGCGGATGTTGTCCCTGGTCACCTAGGTGCATTGTTCTTGTATGTGTGAGATCAGAGATATAAATAAAATGTGATTTCAAGATGTTCGTTGACCTGTAAAATACGTATCCTTTAACCGAAATGACAAAGTAAATGACAGAGAGCACCGTTAGTTCGAAAATTCTTTAGCAATTATTACTCGTTACATGATCAAATATATTATAACATAGTAAGAACAGGTTCACACTCTTCTCTCGTTTCTTTAGTGGCATCCGTTCGGATAACGTATCTATATTTTGTTATATGTCAAATGCAGATGAAACCATTGTGCACGTCTCATCGATTCTTTGCTTAAGGAAGAGTCGAAAAGACAACATCATCTAACAAATGCATTGCCTGATAAACACAAACATTCGCCCCTATATGTGACGTGATTTTAACGTTTTTTAGTGAGAGTCATATGCAAAGTTCTTATGTTTATTCTACTGAACATAGATAATCATTTTGTTTATGAATCATTGATGTTCAGGCACTTAGTCTGCCATGAACTTTCAAATGCAGCTGTTATTGTCTACAGACCTGTTTACTATACTTGTTATGTCACACTAAATTTTAATACCAGGACGATTTGATAACTGAACAGTCTAACCATTAATTAATCACAACATCAGCTACACAAATAAATAATAAGTAAATTATATAAAGAACGTGTCACAGTTGTGTAAAAATATCTTCTTAGATTCTGTATCTATATATTACCAGGATGAATTCTGGAGCAGCCGTATTTAAATGTTTTGGTTTCTTTGACAATATTTCAATGTATATTTTGGATACACGATGTCCCTCTCTCAGTCAGAATTCTAATATAAGTGAAGCAAAAGTAGATATCAATATACTTTTCTGACATCTCAGGGAATTCTTAACTAATAACAACACTTTTATACTTTTTGGTATTTTTGTTTCCTATTTGCAACGTTATTGATAATAAATAATATTGATAGTAACCAAGGTAACATCCAGATTTGTATGCACGATATCATGGATTCATCTCTGTAAGCGTGTGCTTTCCTCGTACCTTATTTGGCACATTGTCCTCAGTCACTTGGTCTCCACCTCATATTGATCACTCGCCTCTCCTATCATGGTTTTCAATAGATACCCCGCATGACCAAACGGTTTAGTAGTGGCGGACTATCAACCCCCTTCAAGGTTGCCAGTTTGCACATAACTCTCACTATCGTCCATATCACTCAGCCTCCAATCGTTGCCATGATGGGGTCAAACATGGACTTCTACCTTCTTCGCTACATATCTATAGCTGTGTGTTTATCTGTGTGTGCGTGCTCGTATATGACTCAATGATTCCTTTATATGGCTCATTCATTTGCTTTTTATTTTGGAAGAAAAATGACATTACTTGTACAATTGCAAATCTAACTGCTAAAGATACGTGCTAATCTCATTGCATACCACATTAGCTGTTTACCTTCTTAGTTGAGAACTGGCTACTTAAGTAGATAAGTGCAAAGTTTTGTTGATCATGTTTGCCTAAATTACAGGACACGTATCTTGGTTTCAGACACACTATATGGCAGAAGATATCATATTTCTACCTAGCACCTGTGGTTATTTTCTTTCATAATGTGGTAAGTGCAGTATTTTCCCAAAAGTAATATATGTCAATAATTTAATTGACAAAGTAGGTCATGAATTGACATAGATTATGCACCAACATATAAGACACAGAGTGCCGACGTTTTTATGTTCATTGGTTGTATTATTTCCTGCTGTCGTTTACTTGATTATAATGGTTTTTATGTATCCAATTTAGGTGTCTGACGTTTTACAGATATAATAATGTTATTTTTTGTATTCAAAAATAAAAATGACATCATATCAATGTCCGTAAAGCGTTATCTTTTCAAACAATCAACAACAATTCCACAAAATTGACAACAAAACATCCAGCTTCTGGAAATAAAATTATTCCTATTGGAACAATTGGAGATGTTTAATGTCAATATTTTAATTGGTATATAATTATAGTAATTGCTTACTTGAGACATACCTCGACCATCATATATGTGTCTTCAAATTTCATAGTTGATGGAAAGTAGCCAGTACTGACTTTGTAAAACGAGCCGAGCAATAGTAAACTTAAAGTTCCAAAGTGTACATTTTTATATTTAATTATGAATCAAATTAGATTAGTCTGCCATGTGTTACAGCATCGATTATATTTTATTTTATATAATGTTTGTGCTACGTATTTGTAAACGTAACCTACATTGTTATCTTCATGTAGTTAAATTAAAAAATCACTAGAATAATATACATATTACTGTACATAAGACGACCCTTATGATTTCAGTGGGACTATATAAATTGAATTACTAATCTAGTAAGTTATATAGTATACACTTACAAAAGTCTAGATTTTAGAAAGGCAATCGATCTTACTATCGTAAGCTTCAAGTGCCTTACAAAATCTTCACTCAGTATAAGGTTGTTTGCTTTAGCAAGTACGTGTAGTCATATATACCATTTCATGAATGAAATGTAATATTTTGCCATCAAGTATAATGATCTTCAACTTATTTATTTTAATTGAAAATATTCAATCCATGACTCCTATTTATATCGTTCGTATATGTTGAATCCACCTGGAACCTCCAAAGACCAAAATATTATACTGCAAGCTGTACAAAATGAGCATGGTCTGAAATAAATTCATATATGTACTTCAAAATGTCAGAACAGACAACTACTCTAGGAATACAATATTACATTTCCACCATTAAATGTATTCATATTAATATTTGTGTTGCAGATCTCCTACATGATCTTTCTCAGCTTATACAGCTATATCCTAATCAGCAAGTTTGATAGATATCTGACATGGCAGGAAATTTTACTGTGCGTGTGGGTCTTTACCATTTTCACACAGGAGATGATACAGGTGCGTATAACGTTGACTACCCATGTCGATTGTAATGTGATTACTGATGTATATGTATCTGGAAATGCGTTGCGAGTAAAATACTTGCATGTCGTTTCCTATCTTCATTTAAATTTGTCCAGTATCGTTTTGCATGTATGCATAACAGAGGTAGGGTGTGCCGCAATAACCCTAATTACATGGTAAACAGCAATTGTAGTTTAAGCAGAGCTAACGTTTAGCTTAA
This sequence comes from Sinohyriopsis cumingii, assembly GCA_028554795.2. NCBI lineage: Eukaryota > Metazoa > Mollusca > Bivalvia > Unionida > Unionidae > Sinohyriopsis > Sinohyriopsis cumingii. The sequence continues at coordinate 51,268,662 of CM068832.1, forward strand.
GGTGAGTCATATGAGTGTAAATATTTCTGAATTTAATTTGCGCTTCTCTGAGATAAACAAGAAATAAATCCCTGGTATTTTGTTAGCTAAAGTTAATGAACAGTCAAATATTGCGTTTTTTAAATTTAATTTATGTTTGTATATAATATATGAGAATCAAAACTATATGATATCTTCCTGACCACTGTGAATGACTGACCAATCAGATATCAGAATATAGAAGTCCACAAGTAAATTAATCGGCTGTACCCCTAATTGATCCATTTATAAATATGGTCAAATAAGAAATAATGGTCATGAATACATACGTATTTCACTTATGGTATTATTTAAAACATAGTATTTTTTGCAAGACATGGTGAAAATATACATTGTTGTCATATACATTTTCCACAAAAATAAACTGAGCTATGGTAAGGAACATTTCCTAAAGTGTTCTGAAAACATCCAGTACAACAAGCAGGTCTGCCATGGGGCAGACGTTTTACGAATTGTGATATGCTACTCTGTAATGTATACGTAGATAATTCCAATTAGTTTAATTTTATTAATTTTGCATTCGAGTAACACCCATTAAGTTTGAGTTATCGTAAATGCCGTATTATTTGTGATTATCAATAACGTCGCTGTTATGCTTAGCAAGATAACTAGTCATATAACAATGCCCGTAACAACTTTAAAATCTTTTTGTAAGTTAGTTTTGTCAGGAAAATCAAACATATTATGATACATCACTTTTCAGGTATTATTACAAATTAGCACTGACATGCGTCTGATGAAAACTATTGTGGGATAGTGTAAAATGTTTATATACTTGAATCATCCATAACACATTGCATATTATCTTTGCATCATGCATAACAAATTGCATATTATCTGTGTAGCATGCATAACAAATTGCAATTACATTCTCCTAACCGAATATTTATATTTAGCCACATGTTAGCTGGTAGAATTATTATCAACAATGTGTTGTACTTGTGAAAATGTTACTGGGTTAAAAGGTAAACCAGTCACAATGCAGCAATTCGATAATTCATATGTTGTTAACGGTAAATGTTTTACTAGAATAACCGTTACTTTGAAATGTCAAATGTCATATATATTTTCTTCCCTTCGCGTCCATTAAATCTTCTTTCATAAATCAGATTAACAAATAGTCTTAAGAAATGAATTAATTCAAAGTTAAAGAACATCATATGCTCGCGATTTTGTATTTACTAGATATAGCAGTTGGTACGGATTCCAGATATTGTTATAATTGCATGATGTCATTGCAATATTAGGATTGATTTCAGTTAATTTTATTGTTTCTATAGAGATTCATGCACATATGTAGCGTACATTGTTGAAATCTGGAGTTATGATATGTGTAGCCAGGTAATGTGGTATCGATGTAAGATATGCCTTACCCACACCATCCTGGCTTTATGTTCATATTAAGGCAATGGTCATGGGGTCGGGCTATTCTGACACATATCTGTATTTATATTAATGATGGGTGTATTCGATAATCTTGTTTATGAAGTCAAGCATGTAGCATTTCACCAGAATTAGTATCAAGTCATTTATGATGCTAAGGACAGTATGCTAATTACACCATACAAAATATATGACATAAAGAAGACAAAAGTTAATGTCACTTCACTGGGCTATAAAGAGTGCGCAAATTATACACTTGAATTTACATGTAACTGCTTACAATGTGTCAAATATATGCTCTATTTAAAAACCTCTCCGGATTTTTGATATATTGAACGATGCTCTATATATAAAACCAGTATATCTGCTTATAAAGCACCATTGTGTTAAACATGTAAGTCTTACTTTAAGGATTTCGTCCATGAACAATTTTACTTTATCTTTATTAACGTTCAAGGTTCGGCAAAACAATTAAAACTTTTGATACACGAAGACGAGATAATTTATATGGCACTGGAAAAGTTCCGAAACAGCTATATGAACATGGGAACACAAAATTGTTTCGCACAAAAAATAAGTAATAGTTAGAAAGTGACCATAATAGAACTAGTTACGGTGTGTCTACAAAGACAATATTGCAGTTACATAACCACATAGGCAGAATTTGTAAAGCACTATCGTGTACGATTGTTTGACACAGCAGAGTCAATAAATATTTCCCAACAGAAACCAGTAACGTACATTAAGCGCATATATTCATCGACCTCTGGGTTGTTAGTGTTCCCTGTGGAGACGTTCTGCTGAAACTGAGTTTGATGGGATTTACAAGTTGTATGAAACGGCAACATATGCCAGCTTAAATTGACCTGTTATGTATTAATAGCGTTGTTTACAGAACTAAAACTGCTTATTACTTATTGTGCATCATCATTTCTGCGATTATGTACCTTAGTACTAGCAAGATTTATTCAGGCCTTTTTTGCATCGAACCAGTTAATGTTATTCAAGCAATAAATATACTTTGCATTTCGTTGTTACTAATACTTTATCTTAACTTATTTTTTAAATGAAAATATCCTTACAGTTTTGTGAATTACATCCCAAATAAATTGAAACCCACAAACATATCCAGCATTCATAACGAATTCCATTAGTAAGCTCTACTTTATCTGTGATGAGATACATTTTCTGTACAAACCAAACTATTTAACTGAAATTTCAAGTAAACATTTTGTTTACTTCTTAGAATCATGACTTTAATCAGGTAAGAATTGCTTCCAACCGTCATTTACGGACATAAATTAAACGTGATATATATGTATATATATATATATATATATATATATATATATATATATATATATATATATATATATATATATATATATATATATATATACATGCTTAATTTCTGTCCGTAATGAGGGTTAGAAGTAATGCTTGCCTGATTAATATATATATATATATATATATATATATATATATATATATATATATATATATATATATATATATATATATGTATATATATATGTATATATATATATATATATATATATATATATATATATATATATATATATATATATATATATATATATATATATATATATATATATATATATATATATACAGTATGTATCCTATTCATTTCACAAACAAAATTAATCAACCTCGAAAGACCAATGCTTTATTAGGTATTGGCATAATATTAAAGTATTTAGGTTCAGATAATTAATAACAATATTTCTTTTAAAAAATGAATTTTTAAAATGCTAATACGATAGAAATGGTTTTAGCAAGGACTTATTGTGCACCACATAACTTTTCATGGTTCTAATCACCTCCTTGATCTACTAGGTCTGTACAACACCGTCAAAGAACTTGCGGAGCAGACTTTACAATTACATAAGGGACGGCTGGAATATATTAGATATCGCTACATTATTTCTGTTTCTATTTGGAATGGTTCTGAGGATTTTTGATCATCCACAAATATCTGAATCTGCCCATATAGTCCTTGGAGTTAACCTGATAACATTTTACCTGCGACTGTTGCACATTTTCTCTGTGCATAGAGAACTTGGACCAAAGTTAGTGATGATAATGCACATGGTATGTACGTCAAGTATTTTAAAAATTTTTAGTTCATTCAGCCAGAACATTTACATTTCATTAGTTTAATATCTAGATTTTCTTCAATAACAATATATCAGTTAAATGAATCACTAAATTCATGTAAGCCAATTACATTTGAGGACAAAATTTGCAATTAACATATTAAGTTCGCTATTTACACTAATTATTATCAGATTGTTTTGATAACGTTACATAGTTCTTCATTCATTCTTTATTACGTTTCCCAATAATAAACACAGTACTTTACATATATCATTATTGAATCTATATGCCTTCATCATGTCAATCACATGTTGACTAGCGCTATTTAGAATTTTAAAAAGCAGCTTTCATCCAGGAACCTTTACCATATCTGACTGATAATTTATTTTTCATATGCTCATATAATCCGATCCCAAGTGTTTTAGAGGTAAACAAAAGTGCTAGTTAATGTGAAATGTCCCCCATAACTATTTTAACTTCAAGGACTATTAAATGTGTTTAACAGTATGGAATTTTTTCTGGAAAATAATTAGCCAAAGAAAGAATACATCCCTTTTCTGGATGTGGATTGTGGCAATTACGGCTCGGGTCAATAGCTTATTCGATGGTTTAGTTTTCATTGTTTTAAATGGATTTATACGTGTTTGTATGAAAACAACATTTCCTATCTTGATATATTTTTAGATCTTTTCATATGTACATTATGGGGTGCCAAAATAGTTCAGTTTTTGCATTTCTGTTAAGACGGTTCAGGTTTTGTTTGAAACATTACTTTGAACACAAACATATCTAAAATGTTAGGTTAAATCATATATGTTTAATACGTACATTTAATACTTTTTACAGGTTATTAATCTGGCCTATTTTGTTATGATATTATTGGTTTTCATTGTGGCTTATGGAATTGCTTCACATGCAATATTGTACCCGCATACAGAACCCAGCCTTGAAATTTTAACAGAGATATTCCGGCGTCCATACTGGAATATTTATGGCGAGCTTATGTTGGAAACAATTGAAGGTATACAACAACATCTGACATGTCAGCTACATTTCTATCTATCGATCTATCTATCGATCTATCTATCTATCTCTCTCTCTCTCTCTCTCTCTCTCTCTCTCTCTCTCTCTCTCTCTCTCTCTATATATATATATATATATATATATATATATATATATATATATATATATATATTTATATCTATCTAACTATATATATCTACCTATCTATCTCTCTCTCTTTAAATATATATCTATCGATGTATCTATCTATATCTATCTATCTATCTATCTATCTATCTATCTATCTATATATCTATATATATATATATATATATATATATATATATATATATATATATATATATATATATATATATATATATATATATATATATATATATATATATATATATATATATATATATACATGCCACTCATTTCAATTGATTATTACGGATTTACAGACATACCTGTTTCATATAGACGTTTGGAACATAAGCAACAAATGATAATTTTTGTTGTTAAATCTGGAAACTCACTTGCCTTGATTTCCTTTCAGGTAGACACGCTCATATTATAATCAAGATTGAGGTTTTGATTGTACGGCATATCATGTTTTGCAGATGAAATCTAACGTAGGACAACATGTTCGCTGTCATACGGACTCCGAAACCTTTTAACCGTGAAAAGACGAGTATGATTAGTTATAGATCAAGTACCCGACCATGGTTGTATTAAGCTTAGGAAAGGCGAGAGTCATTTTTATTGGAAGTCATGATATAGTTGCCATCAGGCGAATATAAAAACTACAATTACATTTCTTTGAACCTTAGCAGGAAGAAATTCACTTATATACTGTTTGCAAAAGTACATTTGGAAACTGAACACGTTGTCATTAATGCTAATATACATATTTCCATTTATCTCTCTCTTCTTCGCGCTTTCTCTATCTCTTTATATATATATATATATATATATATATATATATATATATATATATATATATATATATATATATATATATATATATATATATATATATATATATATATATATATATATAGGGAAATTCCACAATATACGTGCCTTTTTAATGTTCTTAATTGAAACTTTTTTACGTAATACGCTTGTTACAGTCATTACTTGTTTACAATTTACGTCAAATGTGCGTATTAAATAACATAAATATGTTTACAATACAATATGCATGAAAAAGAGATTTTAAAACTTTTGGAAGGTTCTGTGGATTGCACCAATGACCCAGAATTATACAAAGCGGGCACCTATTCTCGCTGTCCAACGGAATCTGGAAAATACTTTGTGCCAGTACTGATGGGAGTGTACATGTTGATGTGTAACATCTTGCTGCTCAACCTGTTGATCGCTATGTTCAGGTACATTTAAATCAATTTCAAAAGAATACACAAGCATTGCTAACTATCAGGCATATTTCTGCAAATAACTGAATTGTATCTTAATTTGCTTGATGGTATTTAAAGCAGCTGCTGCATAATGGGACGCAAAATCAATCACACAATATCATATTTGCATATTATATTGTATAAAGCTTGTAAAGAATACACAATTTTGTGTTGGCACATATATGCATGTACCAAATAGGCGAGTAGAAGTTGCGAAACCGTAATAACTTAACTGCATATTTCTGCACTTTAATGACTTACCTTTCTAGTTTAGGTGATGATATTTAAAGCATTTGTAACATTTACTTGCAAATAAATAGTCATACATTTAGCTCTGTGTATGATAATGATATGGTACTATGAAAACAAAGCAAGGAAAACAGTATGCACAAATATATACTAAAGCAGAGTCAAATGGTGATTAAAATGTGGTGGGAGAGAAAATAAATCTCAGGCAGATAAAAGGGCATTTATATAGTAGATGACGGATTTTCCTATGCATTGTTTGAGATGCACGTGTTATTTGAGCTTTGTGAAGTAAGAATCAGTACGCATATGATCTCGACGTTGATAAGGTATCAACAAATCATAATGTGCACAAACACCCCTCAATCATCATTCAGTCAATATGTAGTCTCTGTACATCGTTATCAAAGCCAGCACAATACCTAGAGCATCAGTTAAAAATACATTATTCTACAAGAACTAAACAAGCCTATTTGGAAACTCAGAATGGGTTTTTATAACAAACCAGTAATTTCTTCGCAGCCGATGTTGCAATCAATAACATCGTAATTATACATATTAAAAGAATTTAGACGGAGTGAACTTTTATCGCACAATCAGTTGTTAAAAAATATATAGAGATATGTCATGTTATAAAGTACGGACAGAACAGTGATCATCCGTGACCATTCTTCTTCGTCTTTCAGACCATTTTCCTAGTACCAGATCGCTTGGCCAAAATACGCTTGTCAGATCTCACGCTACGTTTGAATGCATTATCTGATTTTGTTTATGGTGTATTACATATTTGTGTCAGTTGTGTTGGTACATGGTGTTGTTGGCATTGGATGTCATATGTTGGTCTGCATTGCTTAGGATTGGCATTTGATCTGCTGGTACATTATATGTCACATCTGTTGCTAGCACATGTCATATCAGGTATGGTTCTAACTTATTAATATTTGCTAGATATGGGTATGGTCTGCAGGCGCATTATGTGACATATATTTCTATCTCGTTTTCAGAAGAAGTGCTGATATGATGGCACGCTATTCTCATCGGTTTGAGTGCTGTGACAAAACTGCATTATCTGTAAATGTGTCTTGTAGATATTGACAAACTATCCTGTAGATATATGCGTTGACAAAGGCTCAGATTCAAAAAGCATGAGACAATGGTGCAGATAAAGATAGCCAGATATAGACATACTTTCTCACGAAAACCCATTCGTGCAGAAAAACAGAATCTTGATCGGTTCACGCTTTTCCAGCAACCAAGTTGGAGAGAGAGTTCAGCGTTACTTAAAGATATTAATTGGCATTTATTCCGGGAAAACCGTCATTAACATTACCAGGTACAAGTGTGGCACATCCTAATCAGGCTTAATGTTCGTGCTAATTCGATATACAATCACCATTTCGCTTGTATGCAATACTTTTCACTTATTTGGGTATGTGACAAGCAGGGTTAGTCTATATTATGTGTAACGTAGCTTGTAAAGCAATGGAATCCATGTGCAGGCTGATACCTATTGCTCTCTAATGGGATAAATCACAGCTAAAACAGTTGTAATATAACAGCATATATACGAATACAATATTGCATCTACATCCATGATATAAAGTCGGACCTGCATTGCTTTTATTAAGTATGTGTTTCTTATCAAACAAGCCAATATAAATAACATTGCTTATGCAAGTAATAGCTAAAATAACCAGATGCATCTCCAGCACTGACATCAGTACCGTTCTAACAAATATCCATCCTTTGAAGAGTTATTTTTAAAAATCAAAACAACTTTGCCCATTAAGCGTTGGCTCTTATGTGGTTACAGAAATTACAGTTACAATCAATGTTCGAAACAATTTTAAACGCCAAGCTAAGAAAACAAACTAGCAGTCACAAACGCAATCAGTGAAATGAATGTTTATGCTAGTTGGTATGAACTCTTTCATTTCCACCATTATGAGATTATTTATAGCATTAATGCTTGTTGGTTTACTTTAAAATCATACCTGTTAATTACTTTTCAAATACGATTTATGTTGCTATATAATATTCATGTATTTAAAATGTGGTAATATAGAAATCCATTGACTATCAATTTTCTGTCCGTAGATGATCCATATCAGGAGCATAAGCACTGTACACCGAACATGCAAGTTACGCAGAGGTGCATTCTTGACATTTATAACTTGTTGTATTCAATATTTTTCTATTAACATCGAAGCCAAGAATCGAATCAAACTAATAGTACTCGATCGTTGGTTAGTTATTATTTTGAAAACTAACGGAATATTTTTAAACATGAAGGTATCTGGACAATAGTCGTAGCTATATACTGTTTGGATACTATGCACTTATTGTCCAACCATGACCTCAGTTTGGTCTATATAAACAACAGTGTTTTGAATATTCCAGCACCACATTCCAGAAGGTCCAGGATAACAGTTATTTGTATTGGAGCTTCCAACAGTACAGCCTCATCAACGAATATGCCAATCGCCCATTTTTGGTTCCTCCTGTTATCATTTTTGTGCATCTCTACCAGCTTATAAAATGGATAGCGACACTTTGTAAAAGAAAGTGTTGTAAATACAATGCTGAGGGACGAAATGTCTTTTGTTGTAAAGACAATGCTGCGGGACAAAATGTGTTTTGTAAGCTTTTCATCCACTTTAAAAGATGCACTGTGTGAAAATGTTAGATGAATCTTTTGAATCGATATTTCTCTAGGATGGTATGCATTTTGAAAACGTTTCGTATTTAATTTAAACTAGCTATAAATCCCTCACTGTATGATCTCTTTAACTTAAATATAGTTATATATACATATATTTTTTTACATATTTTGTATATTAAACATGAACATGATTAGATTGCGGGGTGCACTTCAGTGGTATGGGAGTGAATATTTTACCTTTGGAGGGTATAATTTCAACGGATCACACTATTTACCGTGAACACACATAAAAATACATAGATTCATACGTATGATATATACACGGATGCATACATACATACATACATACATACATACATGCATACATACATACATACATACATACATATAGGTAGATAGTTCTTTCCACCATTGTACTGAAAATGTTTTCAAGGCCACTAGAAAGTAATATTTCCGTTGGCAAAGCAGGATCAACATTGTTCTTGTGTCTGTAAATATTTTAATAACCTCTGTGCACCAATGTTAACCATTGCAATATTATTCCATTCATTTATAGTAAAACAGATTAAGGATGAGAATCGTAAAGAGGTTCTTCGAAATGAAGAAGATAAGATGGCTAAGAAATTGTATAAAAACGGGTAAGTTTTTATGATATGGTATCATAGATATGTATCCGCCTCTATTGTCTAGACTCATACACAGATTTCAAGCCATAACGTAAGTTAAATAATATTTTTATCTAGAATAAAACTTAATTAATCTGATTGCGCTATCATATGCCATATTACCTGAAGATACTGTGAAAATGCACCAATAAAGACAATTGCCAGGCAGTTGCTATAGTAATATAAATATGTGTAGAATGATTATGGTTATAAACGCTAGGTCATTCATAGCAGAGGTCGATCAAACAAAACAATTATTTTGTATTTATTGCATATCCAGTGTTAATTAGTAGTAGTAGTACTAGTAATATATTATTATTATTATCATGGTTATTATTATTATTATTATTATTATTATTATTATTATTATTATTATTATCATTATTATTATTACAATGAGAATGGAGCACAACTCTACCACTGTTAGTGAAGCAAGTTCAGCAACTTTAGAGAAAAGAATGGAAAATATGGAGAAACAGGTGAGTAAAGTAATTAACGACTTTAGCAAAATCGTAATCTTCACTCCAGAGATATTACCAAATAATTAAAAGAGCATATAACATTAGATAACTCTAATCTTTCCAATGAATAATAATCTGTTATATACAATTGGGTTTGTTTTGAAAAATTAAAATGACATATGCTAGCTCAGGTTGAATGCAGTCATGATTGACATATCCTAGGACAGAAGACTTGGTATCAACTTCCCAAAATAATTGGTTTATATTTTTTGGGCGCATGCTCTTTTGTAATTAAGAGGTCTAATACATACCTGCAATGTTAGAAAACGTTGCCAGTGGTCATCTGTCATTGCCTCATGATGATTAAAAGAATAACCAATATATATTCCTGCTGAACTTTTTTCTTTCATTCAACAAAAAATTGTCCTACAATAATCCTGTCGGCGCCATCATAAGCATCTACGTCAAAGTTGATAACACTTAGAAGTATATTGACCTTTAGTACATTTTATTCCACGTCTTTGTTTTTTCAGTAATGTAATCATTTTCTTTATGTCGCACTGGGTATACAGTCCCACATATATATATAACCCTTTCCTAAACCTGTCTACAGGGTAACGATGAGCAGCATATCAGCAGGCATACCATTAGTATTTCATAAGCTACACTGTGAATTTAACTGCTCCGGGAAATTATTGCTTAGCACACATCAGAATCGTTTTAATCTGCAGTAAAACTACTCGAATGTATAGATTCAAAAATTAGCATCATATGTGCTAAAACAGATTTAACAAATGTAAGTCGGAAACATGTAAAGTACTTCGTGCGAACTGTGGCAAACACATACATTGAAGTACACTAAAAGATCTTACTCAAGTTATAGAGGACATATCAAGATATAAACCTGATTATGACTTAGCAGTATGTAGATTATTTCACAAGTTATATCTCCAGATTATGGATCTAACAAACCATCACATGGACTTGTTCTTTGTCTGCAAGCATTTTATTTCATTTAAATAAGCCTCAAGGTTGATGTGGTATTTTAGTATACTACCAAATTATCTTTTGATTCGTTTACAAAATGTTTCGGCTTACACGTATGTTCTCAGATTAAATTAAAACAGTCAATCCTTCCAATAATATTGAATTCTCAATTCTTATTTCACTACCATAGTTGTTTTTAAATAAAATAATTATAAAATGTAATATTTGCAATCCACCATTTGGTCTTCCAGCCTTGATGTTACTTTGCGCCAATAGCGATACTAGAAGGGAACAAAATCATATTAACTCATGTTCATCCAAAATATAGAATCTATTTTCTGGTGTAGCATACAATCTTTCCGACTTAATTGCGTGAACATTTCATTGACATTAATATTGTCACGAGTTGATAAAGTAATAAGTTTTTCACACTGTCACAGAAAATTTGCAGTATTATACTTTTTATTGATCTAGAACAACTAGCAGAGATGAGGTGGAATTATATCTTTTGTGTGTATTATAGTCTTAATTCACTTGTAAATGGTGAATGTAACATAGAGAATGTACCATACCAAAAACAAAGATGACATGAAAACACAATCATGTCAATTTAGCGACTTCCACCCTGAACAATGTAAGTTGGTAAGCTAGACTATAATATACCATTAGCAACAATCTTGTTCTGTTTCATGGGAAATAATACATATATAAAATGAACATTTGTATCTTTATATTATTTAAATACTTCTTTTACAAAATGTTGACCGTACATTTAAGAACTTTTTAGTTGTACCTTTATATATCATTACACTTCTTTTTTTGCAAGAAAATGCAACATCCTTGACCTATATCGTTCATTGCCAGTGGTAATGTTCGTAAAATAGACATATACTATTCAGTTAAGGTGTTTCTTTGTTCAATAGTTTCCCATAGAAATGGTCGCTTTTGTTGCGGTAAACAAGTCTGCAGACAAGGGTGTTAAAAACTTACCTTTTATCATCGTCTTCCATCTCCTTCAAGGACACAGCTCTTCTCATGGCAAAGCAAAATGCGCTTCTTATTTGCACTGGTCGCTAAACATATGAATGACTGCCGGGACAGGATATCTGTTATTCTTATGTTGTTCGTCAGTGATCCAAATCTTTAACAATTTGATTGTTTCAACTTGTTGGCCCAGCGGTTCTAGCGTCCGCTTCGGATGCGGGATGTCGTGGGATCGATCCTCGGCCGAGCCATGTCAAAGACATACAAACCTTGTACTAACAGCTGTGCTCAGCATTAAGAGGCTAGAATTATGAATGATCGACCTGGTATCAGGATAATGTATCTGGGTGGGCCATCATGATACATGTCTGCAGCATAATGCCCCCGTACTATACATCGATATAACCCGACACACTGCAGTTATCGTACCGATGTGACTGCACAATGGTTAAAGCTACGTTCAAAATCCTAAACATGCACACACGCATGCATTAATTGGAGGTCGTTAGATTTAAGGAAAAGGTAGTGTAGGGTCGCAGCGTCGTCAGTCTTTGACAAATATACAGTAACAATTCAAAGAGATGTTTAGGAGGCACATCCGTTGTGTTGCCTGCTGAGGTAAGGTCCGATATGAGTTCATATGGTTTATATATGAGGCACGTTTCATCTCAAAGATAGAAATAAACCATTGTAAAATTCATATCATTAACACAGCCACTATCTTTCAATTCAATTCAAGGGCTGCCGCCTACCCTAATTACTTGATATTTGCAAAACCAAAATTGTGTCTTCAAGGCTATGTTCACTGTTTGGATTATGTTAACCCTTTAAGTATCTCACATGAGAATGTACATTATTTGTTTTAGGAAACCATATTAAAGGTATTATAATATTCTGATATTAGTAAATATTAATCCCTCAACATATTACGTATTGTCCTAATGTATTTGCATAATGTAATGTATTTTTTAAAAATCTGTGTATATTATGTATCCTACAATATGGTAATATACATGGTAAACGAAATTAATGTAACCACCATGTATATATTATATTAATGTTTGCAACACTTATATTTTACTTTGACACTAGCAAGTGATAGAAGTTAGGAAGTATGATTTGATTTAAATTAACAGTCTTAGTAATTTTCAGCAAATTCTTAAATGGCTTATTTTCCTATTTCAAAGTGTGAGCACTGCATTTGAAAACATTTTGATTTTGAAAGCACATTTCTTTTGTATAGATTGGAGTCTGGCAATATTTATGCAGAGACTTATTGCTCTAGTTTATTGATCAATTTATATGCAACATCGGATGATCATCTGATTTGTTATTCTTACAGTTGCAATGGATTGTAAAGACACTGAGAGAAAATATTCGCGGAGCTAAAGTGGATTCAGGTTCTTAGGTCGCAGATGTAGGAGTCTAAGGTATGAGACCGTCTGGCGCTACTGGTCGTACGCCTAAAGAGCGTATGAGGTGGTAGGGTTTCAGTCATAGGGCTTCTATCTATCCATTACAGCATGTTTGTTATGTCAAATGCTCCTGAACTGCTTGGTGGCGTGGCGTTTTGCCATGTTACTTTACACACAAGTGTGTTCCATTGTCTAGCTGGACCGATATAAAATAGGGCCCATATGACTTCAAATATGGCCGACATCGTAATCTCGAAATTAGTTTTGTATCGATGCCTCTCCTTTATGTATATGCATATGAACATTAGGTTTTACCAAAGTACTTTTCAATATATCTCAAAACGCTAATAGTAAATATCATAGGTCAAATATAGCAGCCACTTTGAAAAATTTGTTATTAATACTCCTTATAAAATGACATTAAATGATATGGGTTTTCACCAGAAGATTTATTATATCCGGTTGGTCATATATTAAAATAGTGCATATCTGTGGTGTAAAATCGAAGCAAATAAGGGTGTGTTTGCAATTATGTTAATACTTGTGTTGTCATTAATGATCTTTAAAGACGAGAATGAAATATGTTTCCTGTGAACTCATTATGGTACCATCTACCTTGATATAATGCAAACCAATGTTCATTTTAATTTATTTAAATCCACCAATTTTTTTAAAGTGCAGTGGAAATAAAATATAGAATTTAACCTCCCTTGCAAATAGCATAACCGTTTCCCACTGTGGAAGAACTTGCACCATGGTAAGCTTGTTTGCGCTTTTAATTCTGGTATGACTTAAATCTCGATCCTTTCTTAAATATATGCTTTCGATACATTTTTGGTCAGTGCGGGTGATATTCTCCACTTATTAAATGCAAAATATCAACGCATATGATAGCAACTGTTTCGGGTTTGCAAATTACAGGTATCAGAATAATAAGCGACTTACTTTATGTTTTTATATACTGCTAGGAAGAAAGTTTTGATGCAATAAAGACAAGTCCCGATTTCGCAAGAACCATGTTTCTCTTTGTTTTTCATTCCAAAGGAAGCAAATAGCATCTCCAAATGAATGTATGGCACATTATACCTGCTATTTATTTTTGATAATGAAAATATTAGGCATAATGAGTTGTCAGGGCCGTATGCAGATTAAGTGTTGAAAAATATGGATTTGCACTAGATTAGGCCCGCCTCTTGTTTCTCTCTTTGTGCCGGTACACTTCTTTCTTGATTGGTTATCACGTTATATTTTCTGTTTTTCTCATCCAATTTTCTCTCTACCTTAAGGTGCTTGTAGCGAATGCAAACCGAAACGTATCTTCTTCGGGTAAAATAATACAACTCATAAGCTTTGCAGAAAATGTTCCCAAATAAGGAAATATGTCTTATTCTAAATTTAAAAATCACTCAATTTTTATGAACAATACAGATATCAATGTTACCGATCTAAATTCTATTCAGTATGAGTTCTTTTCATAAATCAAAGTCTTCCCACAAGATTGTATTATATGCAAGTAAAGGATCTTGATTTAGTGAACTTCTTTAATGGTGTGAAAGGAAAACAGAATAATATAAACGATATAGACCGTTTTGTTGTGTAATATTGTTACGGTGCGTTCAAACAGTTTACATGAATGCTTTCTAGTGCATTGTAGGAAAATGTACGATGTAAAGCTTCGATAAAACTTTGATCCTGGTAACATCGGCTGAGCAAAAGATAACTTTGAACAAGATCGTTCCATTGACTTGTGTGCTTCAGCTACTTGTTGTCTTAGCAATTTCAACTAAATATCACGAAAACACATTTCGAATTCCTTATTATATGTGTGTGGAGACACCTGAATTAGTGTCGTGTACGATGTTACTTAAATTATACTGCCCCATAGATTTCTCTTAAAATTGTGCAGATAAAATGTGTCATGTTTAACATGATTACGTTTATTCCAGGTGACACAACGATGGAATCCAGGCAACATGGCCGATTGTTTCCACTTAGCTTTAATTTCACGGTTAGCACAACGTATTTGTTCAATACTTTTGATGACTTAAATATCAGAAGCATGTATCTAGAACCAACCTTTTTCTAATGAGGGATAGTCTGGAATAGAATCTTGCACGTATGTCTAAAGGATATTCATCTCATGTTTGGCCAAGATTACTCCAGCTATGAAGCAGCATTAGGATATGGCTCTAAGGACTTCAAAATTATATGATAATTTAGTAAATCGTTGTGTGTTTGTATGTGTGTATGTTTTGCTAAATATTCTATTGTTGTGATTTTGATAGGCAATTTAATCAGGACTTAGTTACCGATTAAGCTCTGATAAGTTTAACAACATATTTAGTATGAGAGCGTTAATTTTCGTCTCGTTTATGCATTGAGGATAATAACATACACTGTGTTCTTTTTTCTGTATTGTATGTCCATTAAAATGATGTTTATGTGAGTGTTTTAACATAGGTTTCAATTTGCTTTATGCTTTTTACATTAGTTTGTCCACTAATTTTAATTAAAAATTAACACATTTTCAGCATTCAGTGGTGTTAAATTACTATGAAAACAATTGTACACTATGTAATACAAAACGTTGATTCGTAGGGTACTTTTCATATGTAGTCTTTTTATCAGTTGAGTGAATAGTCCATATGTGACATATCCAGGCATTTGATTGTTTAATTGATTTGTTCTCATCATTTCCCTGATGGAGTTTTAAACATACTGTAGACATTGTCTTAAAAGTTTGAAGATGCTTTGCAACAGCATCTACACTTTCGCTGATCTTATTTTCACGTGTTAGAGTTCTTTTATAAATTGTTAGCTCCTTGTGGGTACGTTTCTTCTAGCATTGCTGTCACTATAAGATATAATTGAAGTCTTTGAATAACGTTCAGTGATCATCCGTATGCTGATGATAAAGTATACACACGTAATGTTGCATAAGGAATTAAAAGTAAATTCTATCTCTAAATTTCTTCACATCATTTACATAATTACATTATTTAATCCCGAATATATTGCTTTCTTATGTGTGAGATTCTACTGTTTTTTTAAATGAAACATGTTACCTGTCTTTTCCTTTCTTGTTGCTGATCTGCTCAAAGATGTAACATAATACGGCATCATCAAGTGTATTACACTCTGTTTAATGTGAATGTCTATTGAATTGATCAAGCTATATATATGTTTATGTCAAGATGATCATCAAATACATTGCTTCATCGACATTAGTTAAATTAGAAAACTATACAAAATTTCGTAAAAGACATAGACAGAGATGTTATGTTCGTTATAGTCCAAGGTTCCTTTGCGGTAGTTTAACCTTAGGTTTGACAATAAGCCTGTTTTTTTATTGTATTATTGAATAAGATTATTTTAAAATCACATTTACACGGACTGGTCAAACGAGAAAATGAATGTAGGTAGCTAAACAAGCTGAAAATTTCACGCAAAGATATAAGTCGCACATTTCTACAGAAGTGTAAGATTTAATTTATCCCAAACATATACAGCCTTAATAACATGTTTGATACATATTACACTTGTCTTTATCAGAGACTAGTTTGGGATCTCATGTCTGTCTTTTATAAAGAAGTATGACCATTATTCAAATGAATTTGTATTCGATGACTTGCCAATGACCAGCCTATTGTATTGTTACGCAGAGTATAAAAAATAAGAAAGCATCTTGGTTAAAACTACTTTTTGGCAAGTGTTGTTTATGCAAATGTAAATGTGATAACCAATTTCACTGTTTAATGTTTGATGTGTGCTGCTATATACCGTTATGGCTAGAGTTTTTTTCTTGGTTTATTTCTGACCTTTGATATCTTATATGGTTTGTAACGTTTTGTGCACTAAATATTTTGTCATCTATTTATAATAAAGGCAAATGTTTCATTTTGAGATTTTCATGCAACCTATTTATGAAATAAAGTCCCTGTAGTATTTGAAAATGTAAAGACTCTAAACATTCGTGGAATTCAGACAATGCAGTCCACATTGTGGAGGACATATCATCATTTCAAAACCTTGTAAACATGTATGAATATGTTCCTAATATACTGTGATCAGTATCACGTTGACCTTCTTTTAACTATTTTGTACAAATTTATTACAATAGTCTTTTGTGTTACTAATTTTATCAAGGACCATTATTTGTTTCTGTAACTATCTCTGAATTCTGTTTTCTGAATAAAAGTATTTTTGATGTTTTTTTTTATAAAATGTATGTTGACCGGTAACCTATTCGAACAGTTTCAGTAAGAAAAAGGTGTATGATAATGTTTTGTTTCAATAAAATTTATATTGATAAGATTCGTGATACTTTGTATCACACTAATATTTCTTCCACATTGTATTTCACATTCTTTATATATTTATGGATATATCATATTTACGAAATCTTAACCGAGTTGTTATAATAAAATGGATTCAATGTGATAGATTTTCTGTCAGAAATATTGTAATTACTGTTATCATTTTTTTATTAATAGCAGCAGCAGTAGTAATGACATTAAGTTTTGTTTTCTTTATATTTATATCAGTTGAAATTAAAAATGGATTGTTCATACAAGAGTTCCTCAAACATTTGCACAACGACCCCTGGTTATCCTCGACCTCGATTCAGTAGCTCGGCAGAAAGATTCCGGACCAGTTATAAACATGAATTTTAGTCAAAAGTAAATTGCGGCATCCATAAGAACAGAACGGAAACAGCTTATATCAAAATATGGGTTGTGTTTTTATTTTTAGAACGAGAAATGTGAATTATTTTGTTTACCGCATTTATTCAAACTGCTTTACACCTTTTTAGACAACGATGAAAATAAAAAGAGGAAAGATCGTTAAGTGCTCCCGTGATCTGCGAGACCCTCAGTAATGTTTAAATCGTTCGCGAAAAATTGTTTGATAACAACTCATTTGCACAATTATCAATTACTAACAAGTTATTTATGTTTTATATAAATATAACTAATTTATCTTTAAAGATTATTTTGACTTTTAATATACTTTGTAGATATAGTGTATTCAAAACATTTTATAATTCCTTCTCTTCATTTTGCATGTAATATCAATAGTAAAGAGGCATAATGCAATGAAGGGGCATCATATTTTATTTTGGCAGTGAACAAGGCAAACAAGCAAAACACAAATGTTCACTATCAGCACAGCTAAAAGAGCTGAGATCTGAAATAATAAATTTACATACATCCTCTCCAAATTTGATGAAAGTTCCAAAGTTTACTGTTATAAAACTGGATTCTAATGAGTGTCATTTGCTGTGTTAAAGTGTATTGTCCTCGTTTTAAAATCAACTATGAATTTTAATCAGATTTAAACCATCTTTAAATATATGATATTATTTAAAGAGCTATTCATGCAGAGTTGGAGTTTACCAGGCTCTGAATTCAGAAACAATAATAAGAACATAAATTCCAAAAACATGACTGTCCAGTTTTAATGTACACATCAATTCTAGACAGATCAATGATCAATTTTGTTTACTTCGTTAGTACTCAATAATAGTAGAGTATTTTGTAGGATTGCTCTCCTATGTAAGAATAGTATATGGGTCTCTTTTTATTTTTTTTTTGTTTCAAAAGTCTGTATCAACATTATCCAGTAAGGATAGAAAGAGAAATATGCATATCTGATACATGCCTATGATTAGTCAATATCTTCCAACAAAATCAGTAACTGAAATTCAGCCACTTGCAAAATGAAACAGCTAATATCATCATATTCCATTATGTAAGGAGTAAATATAATCGACACCAGTCATGCCTGGGCTGTCTTCCGCTATAGTGTACCCACGTTAGCGCATTCTCTTTTAGATAAGGACGAGTATTTGGTGATTTAATCCTCACTCCATATTCGCAAACTAGTTTGACATAAATTTAGAGTTCAAGCTCCATTAAATAGAAACACCAAAATCCGAACATCTTAATATAATATGAACTTAATCAGATTTGCAGCTATAAACGACATGGCAAAATTGACTAATATTTTGGATTTTGTTAAATCAAAGTCATTGTTATTCATCTTAGTTTATAGTATGCATTTATTGAGTATGACAGACAATATCCTAATAAAATGTGGTCTATTCTACCGAAACGTATTATTTAGAATAGAATATGTGACTAATGGAAAGCTCTGTGTTGCCATTGAATGTCTATTATTGTGCAGGTGGAAAACAATGTAATTAATTTCTTTCTTTATCCTCACATTCCCGTAATGTTGTAAATAGCACATATAAGTTTACTAATGTGACCCCTATGTATGACTTATTCTTTAAATCTTGTATGTTATTGTGTGGGAATTAAGTGTACGTTGAAGTATTAAGTTTAACTTTAGGAATGAGAAATAAACATTATATTTAGATCAGCAGCCCGCACTATAAATTGCTGGGAAACATAGCGGCTGGCCGTACTTTAAATATCTGACTGCGCTTTGTTCATCTGAATAATATTGGGATTGGTTATCCACTGCACATTTCTCCTACATCCAGTGCTTTGCAATATGTTTCTTTTGGTTGGCCAACGTATCATTTAGGACGTTGTTCAGTCTGTGCTCGGTATTTGACCTGAGTATCTGTTTGAAGTCTTAATTATACTGGTGTAATTTTAACTCTTATTAATCATGTTGGCATCACACCTCAACTTCTTTTGACTTTTTACTAGATTATACTGACAGTGAGGAACATATTTTTTATCTTCCTTGTGAAAGCTCAGCAACCTGTTATAAATTGTATATATAATATGTTGTTCAGTTTTATGTATTTACTATAGAACGATTGTGCGTGTCTTTCAGACCTCATTGACAACGGTAAAGACGAGTGTACTAAATAGAAAATATTAAACTTCAGCAAATAGATAAGCCCAATTCAAGACATCTTAATGTTATATAAACTAAATCAAATTAGAAAGGAGATACGACATTGTAAAACAGACTAATACTTTGGATTTTGTGAAAGTAAGGTTGCTGTTATTCATTCTAGTTGATAGTGTATAATTGCAAATTCGTCAATATAGTGTTTTCAAATAAACAAAAGAGCATTATTTCGCAGATAATCTGTGACTGACGGAAAGCCCTTTTTGCAATGAAATATATATGATTGAACAGATGCAATACAATGTTAATATTTTGTTTAACCTCACACCATATTAATGTTGTAAATGGTTTATAGCTGATTTTGTGTGAGTCTTGCGTTGCATTCTGAATGATATAAATATATTCCGCACGCAGCTAAATAGTAGTCTGCAATGCTAATTGTAGCAGGTTGCAAATATTTTATGTCATTATACTTCTCATTATAAAACAATTATCTCACATGAGCTCAGTAATACAATATATTATACAATCAACTCATACTTTTCTGTGTCACGGGTGTATAATTCACAATTAAGCTGTTTATGATGTAATGCGTACAATCTCAATTGTGAGTTCCTTGTAAATGACATATATTACACAATTTGAATAATTGCAGCAGTGCCTTAGTCATTAAAAGAAATGCTTCACATGTCATATGTGAAAAGAGCGCCTTTGTAAAATAAGTTGTTCGTCATAAACATTATGACCATTGCATTTTATTTTGAACCATTACAAAACAGCAATGTTTGCCATAAAATTTCACATTTATGCAATACAGCTCTACAAATAAGCTATGGACTTTTTCTTGCGTACTGGATTCTACTTCATACAAAGGCTAAGACTAACAACTATGTATTACCCAGTTTTACTTCATATGCCTGAATATGATAGAAACATACCAAATATTATTATTATTGTTGTAGGCTTGACGCCATTTTTCAGCATACGATATGCTATACATGGCGGCCAGTATTAATGGTGAAGGAAGAACCCGGGAAAACCCCCAAAAAGAAACACCGACCCACGAGAAGCTACTGGCAAGCTCTCCCACATACCCGCATTGGCTGAATCCGAGATTCGAACCTACGCAGACAGAGGTGAGATGGCAGTGGTCCGTAACGGTGAGCGTTTTAGACCACTTGGCCACTCGTATTATTATTATACTACATTATAATTAAAGCTATTTTGATACAGAAAATAATATGCTAAAACGGTCATCAATGTTATAATAGAACTAAGTGAACAAAATCAGCAATACGTTCATGAGACTGAATTTTTAAAGCAATCAATTAATTTACTGAATGAACGTTGCGACATGTGAATCTAGTAAATACATGGTTAACACCTGATTAGCTTGATTGATGTTCAGACGTTTCATTGTGTAACAGATGCTTAATGAAAGCGATCATGCATATCACAAAAATCAAGTGAAAATGAAAACTGAGTTCTTATCCCATGGTTGCTTTAATATGCATTAAGTGTTTGTAGTATATAATTTTCAATATAATAATTAGCTAATCTTATCACTTTATGTAAATTTGATCAGTCTAAATAAGCCTATTTTGTTGCAGCTATAGTCGTGATTCAGTGTTATTGTGGGAATTGTCATTGTCTACTCAAATAAAATACAATACAATTTGATACCAATTAAATGCTGGCCATTTTTCAAATTGATCACATAAATGAAAACAAATACGAGAATCTGATAGAAAATAACATTGTGCGGCAAGATTTAATTAGAAAATACGCATGGTCATCTAACTAAACCATGAAACCAAAATAGACAGAACTACGAAAATTTAGCATAATATATGTCTCAAATATACTGAATGTATCAAATGAAATGACTAACAGCCTAATGGGATATACAGACGCAGAACAATGCAATGTTATTAAAACGCGGAATGAATTAGTGGGATGCCATCGACTCTGGACAATGTTTATTTAATTATCATCTGATCAGAATTAACGAAAAACTCACATCTCTGATGATAAAACTGATATATAGTGCCACTAAGTGTTTTGTTTTAGCAACAACGAAGGTACCATCCACAGCTGCATTGCCACCAAACCAAATCCATATGATAAATAGGCCTACGAAAACTATATAAAAGTTCATATAATAAACAGATCCAAAATTAATTCATTTTCAGTAATACATTATGCACTTATTCCTTATACAGTTGCCACTCCTTACCACCAAAATCTCAAACTGGAAAACTGCTGTTGAATATACCCGCAGATCGGTAGATGCAATACCGCATCTGATGGCAACGATACAAAAAACTATACAGACTAATATCTTATGCTAGCGAAGTGTAAAACAAAAAAATAAACAACGGAAGATCTTCAACTCATTTTACACAGCCAGTCGTTGAAGTTCAAGTGCAAATAACATATAATTGCATCCAGTTTAAGATATTTCAATAAACATAGTGGCATAAGCTATATCATTTTTATTATAGATCGCACGTCATACTTTGGTACGAAGCATTAACGTGTTTAAAAAGAATTAAACTATTTATACATCATTGTACTTAATAATTCACCGGCACACTTGTGGAATTCACAAACTCTTAAGTGAACTAGAAATAGTGCTCATATTTTATTGACAATTATATTGCTGGTTTAAATGCATTCAAAAAATAGCTAACACTTGATATGCACTATATTACTGGGTTTGTGAAAAGGCTATTCAGAAACATGACCCGTGGTTTTCTGACGATATTTACACGCTTTGCCACCGCATTTACTTGAAACGAAAGATAGCCAAGCATGTACTAAAATTGGCGTTATATCCTAATCAACAACAATGAAACTATGTTATAACAAATAATTATACAAATCACAATGACAGGCCTACAATGTGTAGACAACCGGATAGAATTCCAATGAAGCAACCAAATTAACAATTTTAAATCAAATACTAACATTTTTGTATTGAAGTGTAATAAAAAAAATATTAGTATTCTTGACGTCTTGGTTTTATTTCATAATAATAAGTGAATAGTTTAATTTAGGAAATTAATACATTTATATTCAATTCAGTTAATATTAACATACCCATATTCCATCATGACTAAGTATGCATCATTAAACAATGATGCTACGATGGTGGATTGGTGCGTGAAGTCAAGGAAATGAGTGGCGTTTACCCTCGGATCTGTGTTCCAATTTCCATTAAGGTGCCGTTTCCCACCAGACCGATTCGAACCTCCATAGCGATTCACTAATCTGCATGATAGTGTTATTTCTATTACATATGAATTATGCATAGAACAATCAAACTCTTACCTGTTGAATCCATGGATACAACATCCGTTCTGTATCGTGTATATTTGTAATTATATATATATATATATATATATATATATATATATATATATATATATATATATATATATATATATATATATATATATATATATATATATATATATATATATATATATATATATATATATAGATAGATAGATAGATAGATAGATAGATAGATAGATAGAGAGAGAGAGAGAGAGAGAGATAGATAGTTGGATCGATGGATAGATAGATATATTCAGTTGCGGTACTTCGGATAACAATTATATCTACATTGAATATATACGTTCAGTTGAGCTACTTCAGAAAAACAATCCCTTTTGATTAGAAAGAATTAGTGTATCATATTCATTATATCAGTGGCCGATGTGCATTGAGAGCTCAATGTTAAAATTCTAAAGACTAGAGATAAGTAAATGCAATTGCAAGATGTATTGAGATTTGTGATTGTCTTACGCTCAGTATGAATATTTCTAAAATTCAGTTGGATAAATTAATTCATTTCTACATGCTTTAATGTGATTTTGTGCGAACCGAATTTGCTACCTCCATCTATCTTTAAATTCAGTTTGGGGATATTCTCATCATTTTATGAATAACTCTGTTTTAAACCAACATTTCCCATGGACCAAGCCTCTGTGTGTGTCCTCATTCCCTTGACCTACCCCATGCCATAATATGGAACGCACAGATTTGTGTCATGAAAAGTCAAACTTTAGGCAAAAAGCTTAGGTCTCTAAATCTCTTGCTGCCCCTTCACAAACCCCCGGACTTATCCCTGCTTAATAAGTAACAAAGGGCCCCTTTCTTAATGTAGCGTACACATATTTGATATTACAATATGATGTAATTTATACAGTAAGCAGCATTGTAACGTGGAATACATTGTGGATTCCATATTATATACATCTCAGAATAGGAAGGCTAAGTTATTCATACAACGACCAATAACCGATGGTTCATTCAGAACCCACCGCACCTCGTTTACATTCATCTGATCAGAAGGAAGAACATGCATACAGATCCACTATATACCTAATTATATACAAACTTCAGACTAAAAGGGTACATTCAGAGTAAACGACATAAATGCAACTGAAATTGGCCAAACATTGTATTTCTGTAACATCTTGTTTTAGGAATCCAGCTGGCATTTTTTTCTTCTAAAAATCTTGAGATTCCTGTAGGCCTATTTTCGAAATTTAGGAATGACTTTTATTTGAACATACTATTTTATAGCAACCAGTTTTCACCAATCTTTCCACGTTTTAGGTAAGGGCCAACATTAAGTAAACTGATACAAATCGAAATGTATTTCAAATAAGTAAAGAGATCGAGATACAATAATTGGATCTAAGATGACGAGAAGTAATTATGCTATTAATCTTTTAGAATTCACGGTTTTCATATTTATAGCATTCTATCACATAAAGCATTAGATTACGTGTTTTCAGTATGAAGAATTAAAAATCGCTTTTTTCCAGGTTGTAACGGGATGAAAATATTCTGTTCTATAAGAAAGTGCATTAAAATGTTTTTCTTTGATGCTTTCAAGAATCGCCAAGAAAAACATACCTGCAACGTTTTTACGTACAGATTAAATTTAATAACGATAACTTTGACATAACCAGCTCAATCTTGATAACAAGATGAATAACAGGTAGCGTATAATGATTTACCAATATTGGAGAAAAAATATTGATAGAAGTCAGCTTCCGTCTAAACTGTGTATGATAACACCGAGAAACTATATGTTAGAATCAAAGAACTGCATATTGTTCATAGCTCGAAAGACCAAACAATCAACTATATGAATTACTAGAAAATTGAAACATCATACATATATAACTAATGAATTGCCATGCTCTCAGAAAGCTGAGTTCTGACAAAAGTAAAACTCATTACGCATTTCATTCCAGTACAAAAATGATCGAATAAGTATCTAGTGTACCGCAGTTTAATCCCACGCTGATGATATAAAGTGCAGTTTGGACTGTGTCTAATAATGGTCTTAACTTTGCATCGTATATATGTGATCACACATTATTTGTTCAAAGAAACATAACACAAATAAAAGGAAACATGGCGCAATGGATGGAAATATATTCAGCCGGTATAATTGTTTCTGCAAATAAATTGAATTAGCGTGACTAGTTACAGCTAAAACTGTTCGTATCTCTCTCTCTCTCTCTCTCTCTCTCTCTCTCTCTCTCTCTCTCTCTCTCTTTCGTTAGTTAAGCATTGGTAGGCGTTGTCGCAACATCCGTTCAAGAACGATTGATCAATATTAAAATTATCTAACACGAATAATAGTTGCGTCTGCTATTTAGGTGTTACACGGTTATGTTTTCGTATTTGGAACAGATGTAATCTCTACTGCCTACCCGGTATCAATAGGCATATGCGAGTAAGTATAAATTGCAATTACTGATCTAGCCAGTACATCGGATATAACGAAACTCAGTACAACTCAATGTAAGAAGTATATATATTTTTGACTAATAATTTGTCAGACTTGTTATTTATATATCATTTTATATTTCAGTGAAAGTTTAACATTTAAAAGCGTTGTATTAAACATCATCGACTACACCTTCCTTTCAGATATGTCCATCTTTTGCCACCTTTCAGTTTCAAAAATGGACATTATGATTTCTTGCGCGGGAACTGTGTTAACCGTTTCAAAAAGATGTCTTTGATTTATTGTACGGAACGTTGCTAGATAGATTATATATTTCTGGCATGTGTCTTAGATGACCGCTCCGGTGACCTATATGATTATATCGTACCACTCGAATGCGGATTTCACAAGATTAAACCCCAGCCGAATCGTACCAAAGACTTAAAAAAATGGTAATACCAGCAGCCTCGCTTGGCGCTCAGCATTAAGAGCTTAGTGTTTGGACTGTTATCCTGGTGTCAGAATAATATGGCACTGTGTGGGACATGACGCCACATGTCTGAGCATGATTCCCTAGTTCTAGTCATCAGTAACAAAGGAAAAACTGCACACATCGTAGGGATATGACTGAAAAATTGTTAATGCTACTTTAAAAATCAAAAACGCGCGCACACACACGCACATTGTATATTAGGAATAGTTCACAAAAGATTTTTAAAATATCCAATAAGTTCTAATTTAAAAGAAATCTGAAAAATCGGCACGTCAAGTTTATTTCAATTGATTTATTTGTATATCATTGTGACTGAATTTTTTTATCCAGTCAATATAAAGGAACGATCGAGATAAAAATATATTATTTAGTCAACATAAGATTTACTATTAATGTTACTTTACATTGGTTAATATAAGATTTAATATTAATATTAACTTTACATCGGTCTATATAAAATTTATTATTAATATTAACTTTACATCGGTTAATATAAGATTTACTATGAATATCAACTTTACATCGGTTAATATAAGATATACTATTAATATTAACTTTACATCGGCCAATATGAGCTTTAGTATTCCTATTAACTTTACATTGGACACTATGAGGAAAGCTATTCATAATAACTTTACATCTGTCAATATCAACTTTATTTTTATATCAACTTAACATCAGTCAATATGAGATTTACTATCCGCATTTAATTGTCATCTGTCTGTATGAGCTTTACTATTTATATAAACATTACATCATTCAATATCAACTCTTATTATATGCTCATTTGTTCCCCAGTTAACTATACATTGTCAGAATCATTCAATATTACCCGATCCAATGCACATATAGCATTCACGTGCATAAAGTAACTACTTTCTATTGTAAACAAACAATGGACGCAGACGCCAGCACGTTTGATTTGTACACAAATCATGTACACTCGCGTAAGAGGCTCTATACGTTGTGGCTGTTTAAATTTGTTTCTGAATGAATTAAAATATGTTTCGTGGACTGCAAAAAAAAGCTGTTTTGGCACATTCCACGTTGATACAATGCTATGGATTTAGGCTAGCTACATTATATAACAGACGGAAGATAAGATCCTTACAAATAACATACAAGTGAAAAGTCATATACTCTCTTCTTTAGCTGGTGATAAGAATGACAAAATAAAATATACTTACAGTTTTACATCCTGAATTTCCTCAAAATGTATTTTCTTAATTCTGCAGATCCAAATTACATGAGCCATGTCATAAGTTTTCAATCTGGATTACACATTTCTAAATTCTGCTGTAATTTCGATAAGTGCAATTGCATCTTTCTTCCTGCGCTCAAAATGAAATAAGCATTAAATTCCATAGCGTCTGTTTGATAATTGCAATTGAAAGACTTCATATTTTTCCCACATTATGATTTCAAACATTCAAAGACAGAAACAGAAACACATTTGCAGATGTAAACACGCTTCACCCGCGCCACTTTAATCCGATCTATTTCATGTATAATTTGCACAGATGAATCCAGTCCAAAATCATAAACTTTCGTCGAATCGAAACAAAGTACCAAAATATACTCATTCCAAATGGAAAAGTTATTGCAATGCGCATTCATTCACAATATGATTTCAAAGTTCAATTTTAACCAGACACGCCGTTTTCTTTCGAAAGTTATGTCAAGCGCGCGACTAAGTTCAAATTTATCTCGGCGGAGTTATTTGCGCATTCATAATGATGTCATTGTTTAATGACAAATCTGCGCTTGTGTATTTAGTTTGGAATACGGCATTCATTCATTTACGTTGTTTTTTGTAGTGTATTTTGTTTATATAATCAAACCTTACGTAGAATTTTTTAAAAAAAATGAGCATATAAAAAAGGTTATTGCATTTGTATGGGAAAATCTGAACTCGTTTTGTCGGAAGGATATACGGCACTCCCAAGGTCGTGCAGTATTCCATCCCAAAACTCGTTCATATTTTCCCATACAAATGCAGCAACCTATAATTATTGTTTACCTTTATATGAATCAATACGACCTTTACTAGTCAAATTAAATTTACTTTAGTCAACAGCGTTTTTATCTGCATTAACTTTACTTCAGTCCATATGAGTTGTATTAGTAATGTCAGTTTTACATCATTCAGTATGAGGCTTACTCTTCATAAAACGTCATAGAAATATCAGTAAAGATGTACCATCCTGTACATAAACACCCAGAATTGTATGTGTGTCTCGGCTGCCAAAGAATAGGTCGCGAGTTCGAAACTCGCTGCGCTACAACATTTTTTGCAAACAAAATCGTAGTTTTATGTTCAAGCTTTCTTTTAAACTCGCTTAACTCATTTTCTTTCCTTTGTTTTATTTTTTTCTCGATTTAAAACGGGTAAATAACCAGTTGCATGATATTTCTGTACTGGTTTGTTTTTAAATATCACTTGTCAACAAACAGCATCATGATATTACTTAATTTCACATTGATGGAACGATCAAATGGACACTATGATGTCTAACAAGCACACACACACACACACACACACACACACACACACACACACATATATATATATATATATATATATATATATATATATATATATAGAGAGAGAGAGAGAGAGAGAGAGAGAGAGAGAGAGAGAGAGAGAGAGAGAGACAGACAGACAGACAGACAGACAGACAGACAGAGAGACAGAGACAGAGAGCGGGAGGGAGAGAGAAGGAGAATTATAAATATAAACAAGACAAAACGGAAAGTGCTAACCCTTGATTCCTAAAGATGAATGCTTGACAACAGTAGGCAGAATTACTACTTTAGTACAAATAATACTATCATGCAGATTAGAGAATTTTTAATTCGTACTCTACGGAGATTCGAACCAAGGTCCGTGTATAAACGGCACCTATCGCCATGCCTGCACATACGAGCCCATATTCCGTCGCGTCTAAGCAAACATCATCAAAAAATGATGCTGATCAATCATTGTTATATGAGCTTGTGTGTAGCAATTAATTTTCATGTATCTACACAGTCATTCCGGATTCCTATGAAAGAAATCAAGGTATATATAATTAATTTTAGAGAATTATAAATATATACCAGACAGAACAGAAGTGATATTCCTGGATTCTTAGAGAAGAATTCTTGATAATAGTAGGCAGAATTAATATATTTATATAAATAATACTATCATAAAGGTGAGATATTTTTTAATTCGTACTCTAGGGATATATATATATATATCCGGAATACTTTTTTTCTGTATGCAACCCGTGTTCTAGAATGATATAGGTTTCATCTGAAAAGAATATTTTTATATGTTGCATATTCTGGATGTTGGCATAACTTTCCAAGGAAGGTCAGTTTAATTTTATCAACATCGGATACAGAACTCATTATTACCAGCTGCCTCAGTTTGTGTGAGGAAAGCCTTGCAAAATATTGGTACAATACTGTTCAGATACACCGAGCTGCCTTAATTATATGAGTCTGCTATTCAATCAAAGGTCGATACCATCAAATACTAAGAGTATCACAATTTATTTTGTAAAAGCTGACGAATGTAAGAGCATTCGGTATAGCTCAATTTGCGCCAACCCTAAAAGTAACATAGCATGATTTTCTGCCTTTAGTACAGGCACTGACTACGTTTGACCAAAATTGTATTTTTAAAAGCATGAAATATAAATGACTGGTTACATTTAAAATAGGTATATAGTGATTTTTAGGAAACCGTCTCTCATAATATTTTGTACTTCTAATATATATATATATATATATATATATATATATATATATATATATATATATATATATATATATATATATATATATATATATATATATATATATAGGTATAGATAGATAGATAGATATATTGATAGAGAGACAGACAGACTTTGTTGTATTCCGAGTGGGCGGTAAGAACGAGCTTCATATGGGTTTGATGCGGCCTAGGAATAAGACAATTAGATCGAGACTATGTTCCTACGAGTATAACATTTATAAGTGTTTTGCTTACTACGTATCCCCGTTTTATTCACACATTTATAAAAAAAGTTTTAATGTTTATTTTAAGAATATGAATTCGGCATCTATCGTGTTGTGAATGATGTTGAACCACCCTCAACAACGTAAATGTGCGTAACTGGGGCTAGGCATAAACGTATACTGTGCAGCTGCGTCATCGGTATGCCTGCATTGCATACATGATTTTAGTCTTCAGCTTTTAATTTGAAACACTGTTGTTTGGGACATATGAATGGATTTAATCTGTAGACAGAGGCAAGTGGATTTTGTCATTAATTCTCACGTGGACCAGCGGTATTCAAGCAGTAAGTGGCCCCTGTTCTTACAGTCTACTTACTGAATAGACTAAACGTAGTTACATAAATTCAATTGTGTAAGATCGCTACTTAATTTCATATACATAGGCTCCGTATACCTGCATTTATTTAATGAAAGAAAGTATGATGAGTAGATTTTGAATAGTGATTTGGATATAATTAGCAAGTATATTTTGAACAATACTGCAATATTGTTCTGTTTTCTTCACTTTATTTTCTGCTTAAAACAGTCGCAAGAATTTAAAATATAATCATAAAGTTCTCTTCATGTGACCAAGTAATAAAAAGTCAAAACAATATAGATAAAAGATGTAATTTTTCCAAATTTACGTCACAAACAGATGATTTTCTATATGATCTTTTTCCCTCAGATTTACTAAAGAATTTGATTCCTCTGTAATTTTAATAGACAAATTGTAAGTCCCTCCACTTATACCTGCACCTTAAAAAAATACAATTTGTATAATTGAACACGGAACAGTTCTAATCCTGCCATTAATCTAAACATGATTCCCTTATTCGTTCTTACGTTGTCTAGATTTTAAAAAAATTAAATACAATGATTCAGCGACAAAATACTCTCTCTCTCTCTCTCTCGATCGATCGATTTATCGATCGACCGACCGAACAAGCGACCGACCGACCACTCTGGTGGCATAAGTGGTTAGAAAGTCAGCCTCGGATGCGAGAGATCGTGGGTTCGAACCCCGGCCGAGTCATTGCAAAGACTTATAAAAATGTTTCTGTCATCTGCCTTGCTAGGCGCTAAACATTAAGAGGTCAGTGTTTGGACTGGTAGTCGTGCAATCCGGCATGAAGCCCAGTGCTAGACATCGCTATAAAGTGCAACACTGCAGACATGTAGGTAATACGTAATGAAATAATTGTTCAAAGCTACGTCCAAAACCCAGATCACTCTCTCTCTCTCTCTGTTTCTCTCTCTCTCTCTCTCTCTCTCTCTTGTTTGATGTTACTTTGCACACCAGCTTCATCCGAGAACCTATTGTCAAACTTTCTGTCTAGGATATTGTTGTCCACCTGGAGTAACTTTTATTTATCAGCCTGGATATCATGAAATGCACACAAGTTGCTCCTCTCCACTTACGGTACTCTCCCATAATTCCAAGCGGTAAAATTAGCCAACATCTACCACATGCCAACAGTTACAGTTGTCTTCTATACCTGACACCAGTATCAGGGAAACGGCTGTCTGAGATTGATGGTGTTTGATACTTCTATTTCTACAATAACTATATATATATAATCCACAAAAAAAAAAAAATTAAAAAGCAATCTACTGTATCAACCACCAAAATTAAATAAGTACTATTTCAAGAATAAGAACAAAAATGGGAAAGCATTAATTGTGTATAATTTTACGTAACGGTTTTGACTTCGTATGTTTGAAAGAACTAATACAACAGCATAGGATAGTATTGAAATTTATGGTGTATAAAATGCCTCCTGTGTATATAGCATATGATAGTAAGACTTTTAAACTATAATAGCCCAATGTAATAAAATGCATAAAATGTATGACAGTCAAACTATTAATGTGTGTAAAATGTATACTATGATAAACTAAATGCAATGAATGCCAGAGTAAAACTTGCAATATCTGTAAAATCTATACTCCGATAAGCTTTTATGATATACACATTTATTCAAGATTCAAAAATTTAAATAAAATATGTAGCGATGAACCAGATAATTAGGAATCGTCTTGAATCATGGAAACCCTTCAAGACCACAGAAATTTTAACTTTGATATCGGATCTGATATTTGCTCATTTTCTTATATGTGTTGAAGTTACTAATGTGCATGGAAAATGTCACCAACTTCGAGTATCTGCATGACTTGAGTTTTACTCATCATATCGTTTCTAATATCCTCTTTATTGGAGTAACATACAAATTTGGACAGAGGGTAATTTTATTCATCGAAGCTGTGGTACCAGGACTGCAATTTTTCAGGCGAGATAACTAGTTCAGCGATTCTTGCCAATAAAGGAAAGAGTTCTGTCCTCTGAACAGTATCATGTTCGACAGCTACTTGATGTGCGTGTGCTATCTGCAAGACCTCTACGAAATTGAATAAATTATTCATATTGAGAATTTTAAGCATGACAAGCGTGATACGTAGTCTTCCAAAGGCTTCCAACTGGTGCCTCTGTTATATTCTGATGTATACAACCAATGAAGTTGTTATTCAAAATAACTGGATTTTCTCTAGTACAAACTGCTGTACATACCCAATGATACTGTGCTTCAGATACACTGGAAACTCTGTTACAAATTGATGTACATGCCAAAGGAATACAGGCCCCAAATAATCTGTAATCTCGTTATTTGTGAACCAGTTTTGTTGAATTCAGTCCTTACATTACCGTATAGTCAGATTTTACCTAGGAAACTTTTGTAAGTTGGAAGACTGTTTGAGAAAGTGTTGGATATTGAAGAGCATGGGCTTCTGTACAGCTTCTTTGTCATCACAATCGATCCCTGACACACGTGATCCCTTGCTGGATCCAGTGCACTTGAAATGATTGTTATTCGCCATATGATTTGTATTCTTTATATATATATATATATATATATATATATATATATATATATATATATATATATATATATATATATATATATATATATATATATAAGAACTGCAATTTGAATTGGATTCATGGAAACTCTTCACGAATACATTAACACACACGCACTTATCTATCTGTCTATCTATCTATCTATATCTCTATCTATCTATCTATCTATCTATCTATCTATCTATCTATATATATATATATATATATATATATATATATATATATATATATATATATATATATATATATATATATATATATATATATATATATATATGTGTGTGTGTGTGTGTCTGTGTGTGTGTGTGTGTATACAGATAGATAGATATAGGTATGCGTCTATATCAAAAGCAAATGCTATTTCAGAAAGAAGCTATTCCAGATATACTGATTCCATAGTCGTAACCTTTTGAATGTCAGTAGTTATTTGTTTGCGGTGTATACATATATATATATATATATATATATATATATATATATATATATATATATATATATATATATATATATATATATATATATATATATATATATATATATATATATATATGTATGTATATTCACAAGAGGCAAGGGATGCTCTCTACCAAGATAATCAAACATTTCTTACGTAAGGTTGGCTTGGCTCCGTATTTTTTGTCTTATCAAGGAACCTTAGAAAACAAGACACTTTAACTTTTAAGCATAATAACTGATAATTAAAATCTAAAATAGCTCGTTTGAACCTTAAAATAGGGCACTTTAAATTGTATATCATTCGCAAAAACAGTCTTTTTAGTATGAATCGTTCTATTGGTTTTATTATTATTATTATTATTATTATTATTATTATTATTATTATAATTATTATTATTATTATTATTATTATAGTTATTATTATTATTATTATTATTATTATTATTATTATTATTATTATTATTATTATTATTATTATTAAATCAAGACGAAGAAAGAACATCAAGAAAATTCCTGAAGAAACAGCATATATACCTTCTGAGAATGATATACATATATAAAGTCAGAGACTTTATTTTCCTAACTTCTTCGTCTTTTTATCTTTATTTTTCTTCTTCTTCTTCGGTGTCTTCTTAATATTTCTAATAGTAATATTAGTTCTCTTGTAATACAAAAATCCAATATTTAATACGTATTCTTCTTAGAGTATTGAAGGCGTAGAATCCTTGATACTGTTTGACTCTTATGTCGTGTTTCTCTTCTTTATCTCCATTATTTTCCTTCACAATAGATGCATGTGTCAGTAATGCTTTGCCAGCATGCCGAATGCTTGGCTAGGTACTTGCAACAATCTTACCAATAACAATAATAAATAATTACAGTGACTATTTGTGACATATAACGAATTTATTAATTGTAAATTGCCTGTTTTAACTTTAAATGTTTACTACCTGAAGGGCATGACTCTACTTATTTACTTTGTCAGTACATGAAACATTCCAATGAATGCTATGCTCAGTCAGTAGCATTTAATACATTCACCGCTTTAGTCCTTTTGAGCATGTAGTCTACAGTTCAAACGACAACAGAGATTTCCTATTGGATGTTTGGGGGTTATTGTGAAGTACAGAACTAAATCACTGAGTTAAAGTTTTACCTGAATCAAAACCGGGCAAATTTTGTTTTAGAAAATCCTTCTGGATATAGTCTGATTCCATTCAATGCTACCCCATGTTATTTGCTGAAACACCTTTTTCAAAAGAATTAATCCCTTTAATATTATCTGCTATAATGCATGTGGAAACTTTGTCCCGTCAGTGTACACACTGCCACAAGAATATCAGTCGCAATAAACGAAGACCTTCTTTATGCTATATCGAGTGGTACAGAATTAGCATTAACCTGATAAAATCAAATACGAAGTCTAATCTTTATTCAGAGGTGTAAATATGTGCATGATCTTGACGCATATTTAAATGAAATCAAGTAGAAGCGACTGTTTAAGTTTGCATGAAATTAAAAGAGACATGAACAGTCCAAATAAACAAAGACCTCCAGTATTTGTATTTATGCATCTCCATGATTTTCAACCAGTGGATGCAATGAATATCAACCACATTTGTTAGAGCACACAAAGAGCGCTAATGCGCAACGGAGAAAATTGGATGTTGTAAGAATATAGGAATATAATGATTAAAAAAAAAAAATAACGGTTTGTGCAATGCCCTCTATACATGGTCAGTGGAAGCATTAATACAGAAAGTAAGAGGCAATAGTCTCTGAAGAATTTCTATCCGAGCATCTCTTCTTTCTGCAAACATTCTGACCTTTTGATTTTGATATGTTATTACCTTAATGCAGACATTACACACACACACACACACACACACGTACACATAAACATAAACACACACACACACACACACACACACACATATATATATATATATATATATATATATATATATATATATATATATATATATATATATATATATATATATATATATATATATATATATATATATATATATATATATATATATATATATATATATATATATAAGAATAGGAGACATATTTCATTCTGACAGGCGTTCAGTTGGTTCAGAAACGTCATACAATTATAAGAGTATACAATATATGTTCAAAACCACTTTTTATCTTAGAATAATTACTAATCCCAGCCAGAAATTGGCCTAAAGATAATTCAGGGTATCATCAGCTCCATTAAATCTTGAGCCTGGTGAACGCGTAGGAAATCAAAAGGGGATGAAAGGATATTGTTTCTGGTTGAGGGCTGTAATAATCATGGATCTCGGTCATGGTTCCAGATTATGTTCTTGGCGAGTTTTCGGGGCCCATTTGCCCTCAAGGTTTCGTTTTGCTTTGTCTTTTAAGTCTCTATTTTTTAAAATATTCTGTCAGGCGGTAAAAACTATACGTTACCACCTCAGCAGAGGAAGTTAATATTTACACGGACCAGCAACTATGAGGTCATAAACCGCGTGCTGCGAAATAAGAAATATGTATATACCTGTAATATGTACAGAGATGGGAAGTAAGATGTAAACAGACATACGAAAAATGTACCATGCATGTGTGTAAGTAAACTTTGATATAAAAGTTTCATAGAAAAAGTGAAAGCCCTGATTAATTAACCTTATTTATATGTTAGGTCTAATTCTGAAACATAATGAGCAGGTCGTTTCTAATACGTGCTGCGATAAATTGTATCCAAACAGTAGATAGCAATAATTCAGAACTGCATCTACCAACCTACCAACCTACGGAGATTTTACGGCTGGGAATACCAAGTGTCGACCAGACAACAAGTACGGGTTACATAAGGGCACCACGTATTGTTGGTTCTACACTGACTACAGCGATCATTGAGGTTCGTGCTGCACACGATTATGCACTATAAATGAACAAACTTACTATTGGTGTGAATCTTAAAACACATCGATGATGGTATTCACTTTGAAGAAAAAGCATATAATCCGTATAGCTGCTATATAGTTCTGAATGGAAACTGGGACTTTTGTTTCTCGCCAGGTAGGTCTTGTGTTAACAGCGCTTATAGCTATAATTGGTGTTATATCAGTAGTGGTACAGATTGGGAGTATTATAAAGATCCGTCTAAGGAACTGACATATAAATCGACAGTGAAAATAATATATATATATATATATATATATATATATATATATATATATATATATATATATATATATATATATATATATATTATTTATACTACATATAAGTTTTCATTTTATATGGGAGATAAAACTGACGGGCATAAATAGTGCACTTTTGGGGAGTGAACTCTTCTCAACCCCTTGCATGTATGTACGCTCAAACAAGAAGTTCTGAAATGATTCATAATTTCCTGTACACTTCCTTCATATTGATTTCTATATGTTTCCCATTAGCAATATTAAATTAAATGAAAAGCCAAGGCTGATAGTTAACATCCAATAATGTGCATGCGAACATTGAATTTGCAGAGATCGTTGTCATCAACAGTAAAATAGGAGCCAATTGCACCCATAGCAGCATTGCGATTCGAGCCAGGATCATCAACATGATGAAGGAACACGAAGTAATGACACAATGTAACCCTAACTACATTTCATTGATATCGTTTCTATCCATATTTCGATATTCCTACTGGCTGTCAGTGTCCCTTTCAATAATTCACCTACGTTTCCGCTGTGTTAACCCTGTTTGAGATTTCGCCTGTTGAAAGAAGTTGAACAAGTTAGAGATCGCGTTCACGTTTTGCGGGAGGTTCATGACAAACATATTTTGTACGGTGATGCTTGATCCGTAGAATGAGTTGCTGATAATCTCATTCTTTTGAATATTATACGTTTGGGAACGATATATAATACAGTATGTTTCTGTGCAGTTTGAAATTTTGTTTGTGGGGTTGGGGTTGACAGCATCACTACTTGGATGACAGGTGTCTCTCAGGTAATTGGAGTAGGTCTGTTGTTTTTGTCACTAATGTTTGAGTAGCTATTCCTAGATTGTACATTTGTGTGGCCTGAAATTTGCATGATAACAGTTAGAGAAATGTTTTTGTCTCTTAACTTCTGAATTAGGTACTTTCGGCTACTAGTGTTTGTTAATTTCTTTTTTTCTGTAATATCTGATTTTTCTTTCATTTTTATTTTTTCATGATGCATCCAAGTTTGTTTATTCCAACGACTTGTTTGCTAAACCATTTTAGGTTTGTCGCTGAGATTGGCATAGTGCTTGGCGCAATACAGAAAGGATCTTCACGTTGACAAAAGTCTTAGCTGGTCTTAGCTCATCATACCGTTTGTAGATATCAAGTGGATTTTCCTCTTTGTTTTTTGTTTTATTTTCTTCATCTTAGGATAATATCCTTTATGTCCTTGGCATTGTCTCGTGTTCTTTACTTGGTCTGCCTTTCATTAAGTTCAATATACTTGAGGCCATTCACATCTTTCTTTAGTGTAACATAACCCTCATTTAAGATTGTAATGTTCAATCACTTCCCTCAAACCAAAATGCACAGAATTGTTAAACCACGGTGTGTTAACTATGGCTTCAGGTGTTTTCATCCCCAATAGTTATTTTGCTATACAAAGCACTTATTTCTTCATCTGTGATCGCTTGATTCCATTTAGGTGTATTCCCTTTTCCTTTAGATTTTAATTATTTTTGCTTATCCCGAAGAGCTTCCCTTGTTTATGCATAATTTGTGTCTCTTCCTCTCATGATTGTACTTGCATATTTCTTGATTTTAAGGTGGCGATCAATGGAGCTGATGTTGCATCGTAAGTTGTGTTCGGTTTAAACTCAGATCCATCTTTTCTCCTAACACTGAGTATAGAACCAGCCAGGTGAAGATACAATTCAGACGTGTGTATCTAGTGTAAATTTCTGAGTTTATTTTTTACTGCAAGAATTCTGTCACTAGCCTTACGTCAAAAAGTGTATTTTTAAAAGTGTTTGCATTTCCTTACTTTCTATAAATTTCAGTATATCATCAGGCTCTTGCTCTACAAATCTGTCTTCCCTAACAAGCTCACATTTTGACACAGAATGATCATTTACATTTACAAATGTCTGAGCCATTTCTCTAGCAAACTCTCCAATAAACTCACAGTTTACTAGATAAACTGTTGCGTCATCATTTGGCTCCTTATCAATGTGGAAATTGTTG
Organism: Sinohyriopsis cumingii; assembly: GCA_028554795.2. Lineage (NCBI taxonomy): Eukaryota > Metazoa > Mollusca > Bivalvia > Unionida > Unionidae > Sinohyriopsis > Sinohyriopsis cumingii. The sequence goes on from CM068832.1 coordinate 51,307,738, forward strand.
ACACATTCGGCATCATACTGGACAATAACAGGGAGGTATAAAGGAGATATTAGGGAGTATATGACTTCTTTTCAGGATGCTGTCGTTGTCGACAATAATGTATTGAGGCTAATATAAAGAGAAGTATTCTTTTCTAAACTTTTATTAAATGCAGTCTAAAAATAATCGATGTCTGTGGTAGCTGGATCTTTTGGTTTCAATTTCACATCTTAAGTGTAAATACTAACCACGCACAGACAGTGACCCTATCGAAATTACCGGATTCTGAGCATGCAATGCCTGAATTTATCAAAGGATTTAACAGACAAGTATCAGCTTATTTCAGTATGATTATTTGTACCATGTTAGCAAAATATGTTTTCTCATGTCTTAGCTTTGACGTTTTGATAAGTGTTAATGAGTGAAGTAATATTTTCAAATGCAGGATTAATAGTTTTATCAGTATGGTACTCTACCCGCTATTTCAACTTATATTCAGTATCATTCAAGATAACATGGTCATCTTTAAGTAACCTCAGTATGGTATAAATCTCTCCGTAAAAGCAAGTTATTCCGATGATAACGATCAATATCGGTGATTCTATATCTCGTAAAATAGCACAATTATATCAACTTCATTTTGTGTATGTTTCGTTAGCATATTGAGAATTTATTTTGACGGTGTTTGTATTACACTGCAAGCGATATGATAGCCATTGATATCCAGATCATATTCCGTGTTTCCTTCTATTGAGGACGATCAAAATTTCCATCGTCGTCTTGCACCTGCCACTATTACTGAAGGGACTAAGCATGTTAATGAAATTGCATATCAAACTAAACGTACCCGAATTCAAATTTCAAAAGCGTAGTGGTGAATTAGAAAATCACATGGCAATAATCACACCGACATACAAACCAGGTAAAGACAACTGTTAACAAATATGATTCCTGGAAACACAACGGTATCTGAAAACTTTGACCACTAAATAGTTAAAGCAGATATTGTTTGGAATGTGCATTTAGTTATGCCGCTAAGTGACGACAAAGAGCTATTTAAAGCTACTACACCGTGAATTCACAGCCCTGAATTCATGAACCACAACGACACCAGAGTCGTGAATAATAAAATTGATAACGGCATAGAAAAGTGTATTGAAATGTTGGAAAAATACAATGGTGCAACATCGAAATGGACCCTCGAAAGATGTGTTCAAGTCAAGATATTTACCTCTCCATGTCAGTCGTTTTGTGGATCCATTTACATACCAACATTATGTGGGTTGCGCCAAGATTTAGCGATAAATTAAAAGTATTCGAACAACCGATGATTTGAATGGGCAGTTTTGACGGCATTATATCCAGGTAGTGACAATTAACACGTGCCTCAGAAATACCGACATTAACTGAGGTTACTCAACTTTGTTTCGATTGAATATCTTGAAAAGTTACCAAACCCACACTAATTCAAAACAAATGTGAAACACTTTACCCAGGTATCGCTGTCAATGTGCTTACTTGGGACAAAGGGTTTTATCCACTTACACTATCCTTATATTGACAACATGTGATATTCCGTGCAAAGCGATTGTATTTCGTCGTGCATGTGTTCCACTGTATGTCACGTCATGAGATTGGTTTTTTTAATTTCATATAAGTTTGACATTCAAGGTCTGAGCTACATTCAAGATTTAACATGATTAATCCAATGTCAAGCAATAATATAGTTTATTAATTTATTAGATGATAATATTATATTATTTATAACAAATACTGGCATCTGATTGTTCTTTCGATGTCAGTGGTAGTTGCCATTACGATTACAATATCCCTGGAATTTGATTGCTCGTGTTCAAGAATGGCCATCAGCGCTTGTCATGTCAAAAAAAGATAACAATGTTCAGAAGGATAGTAGTTGTTGTTCTAGGATTTAACGCCATTTTTCAACATAAGTTAGGCTATACATGCCAACCAGTATAACTGGTCGACGAAGAACCCTGGAAAATCCAGGGAAGAACTACCGACCCACGAGAAGCTACTGGCAGGCTTTCCCACGTACCCACGCTAGCCGAGCCTTGGACTCGAACCCACGCAGACAGAGGTGAGATGGCAGTGATCCGGAACGGTGAACACTTTAGACCTATCTGCCATTTTAGAAGGATAGAAGGACAACAATGATCGTTCAGTTTCTTTATATTTTGGTTGAACATTTCCTATAAGACACGCATGTATATTTTGGACAAAAGCAAAGTTTACCGAGCCAGCAGAAGCGTAAATCGTAAAATTATTATTTTTGTGCCCTCATAGTTGTATGCTAAGCTGTCTAACTTGTAACATCATCGTTACTGAACTAATATTAGGTTTCGTAAAGAGGTAAAATTAGACGAATTCATATTTTGCGAATTGACTGACTATATGAATAAGTGCAATCCCATTCAACCAGCGATTTCTTTTTAGTAGTAAAACAAATAAGAACTGCTTTTTATTAGAAAAATTATGAAAGAGTACTTTTCATTGCTTATATTATTAATGAATAAAACCATTTTATATTAATTATTTAAAGGATTTTTAAATTTATAATGACGTGTAGGGTTCTAAAACAAGCATATGTATCAGAATTACAGTAATGCAGATTTTAAAATACATTTCTCCTTCGAAAGTCGTAGCTGAACCAATGACACTACTGTGACAAGAAAATGGAGCTATTTTTAATTTTGAGAGTCATTTAATAAACTTAAAAGTTAAAGTGCCTTGTTTTATAAAGGTCCTTGTAATGACAGGAAATTATATTTCTTTCTCAATGTTATAATCGACAGGACATGCTCAACATCTTGACCACGAATGTACCCATTTCAAGGATTATACCTGTTGCCATTGAACGAAACGAAATTTATATGGGTACAGCTTCAGAAAATGCACTTTAGCTGTGTTAAAATCTTGAATATTATCATTGGAAAAAACATACAAGAAATTATTAGAGCGAAGCAAAATGAACAAGATCCCGTTCTTGAGACAGCATGAACATATCCTATGTGACGTTGTGAATTTTATTCGTATCCATTTATTATTGTCTGTAAAACAGTAGTTTGCTAATTAATTTTAATTAAATTTCAGGGCCTTTCATTACAGTATTGTCACTTAGAGAAACTGATATCTTAAACTTCACACATTTTGTAACACTGTGATAAGATGTTGCTAGAAAGTCATTATCTAAAATCCTGTCAATCATGAACACTTAATTTCTATTGCCTCAATGTCTTTCAATCATGCACACAATTCATTGTCTCAATGTCTTTCAATCATGTACACAATTCATTGTCTCAAGATCTTTCAATCATGTACATAATTGATTGTCTCAAGGTATTTCAATCATGTACACAATTCATTGTCTCAAAGTCTTTTAATCATGTACACAATTCATTGTCTCAAGGTCTTTCAATCATGTACACAATTCATAGACTCAGGGTCTTTCAATCATGTACACAATTCATTGTCTCAAGGTTATTCAATCATGCACACAATTCATTATCTCACGGTTTTTAGCCATTGGTCACTTAATTTGGAAATGTTTTGTTATTTTTTGTTTCGATCCTGGCTATACAAATTATTTGGATGACAGCTGTATGTGAGAAGATACCGGTGTTGATCACTTGGTTTTGAGTAGTCTCTTATAGTCTTCTTGGTTTAGAGCGGTTAGTTTCAATTTTCTTAGGCGTATCCAGTAAGATTTCTTTTCTTTCCCGGTTTGGTAACTCCAGTTGGGGTTGTGGGCAATTGAAATAAGTATTATATCACTAAAAGTGTGACACGGGGATGAGAAGTGTTCTGCGACAGGGCTTCTTTACAACTTCTTTGTCATCCAATCAGATCTATGAAGGCGTATCCTTTTGTGTAGCATTTCAGTTTCTCAGACATACTGAAGGCTACGGATCTTACATGTTTGATATTCTCTGCTTTGCACGTTTTATTTGGACCATGTATGGTTAGTTTTTCTCTAGTCACTGTGCTAGAAAATGCCCTGATTTATATCATATATTGACAAATTCATTTGTTATCTGTAGTGATTGGCTAATGAAATTGCATTATAATTATTTTCAATTAAACTATTACACGTTTACACTATATCTAGGAATGAAAAACGAGAATAATAGTCTAATATGAACTTCACAATTTGTATTAACTTTACATCAGCTAATATGAGCCTTACTGAGCCACATGTCTTCATATTCTTCTTGACACTGTCTTCTCTTTATATAACATGTATGTACTGTTTACTTTTACTTTCAATGATTTATAGCACTATTGCCAAAAAATTTAATATTCCCCATCCAATATAATCCGCTATTATAGTTTATTTATATTTTTCGTATCTCTTATATAGATATAAAATTAATCGTATTCCTATTGCGCGACCGTTGTCTGTTTGTTTCAGTAAGTCGTTTATTTATGAAAATATCAGTAACAAAATTTTACATAGAGAATAAGCCAGCATATGTGAGAGTTTTCAGCAATTATAATATATCATAGTTATGGCCTCTACTAAATCAATATTGCTGCTCCACGTTTACTCTATCATCTTCAAAACTATTTCCATGTCATAATCAAAGCTTTTAGACAATGATTGAAATTCGCTTTAATATATGCACATACTTCGCATGCTGTCCAGAACAGGCTTAACATATCGAAAGTGTAATTTGTATATATAACATTTTCCTTCCCGAGCGGTAACGCGTGTACTGTTTAAGTAACAACAATAAAAGCCTTACATACCATCGATAGATGCAGCACATGCATATACATATTATTTGGAATACTCCCTTCTTAAACCAGAATCAATTTTATGTGCAAAAAAATATATGAAGTTTGGGTCGAGGAGATTAAATCTGAGGGATAAAGCCATCGTTCGCTTAACAACAGTGCTATCTATTTTATCAAATAAGGAGATAAAGCAGTTACTTCTGAATTATAACCAAGTCAGAAATCTTGAAAGAAATATTAGTAATCATATAACTAAATAGTAAACTCCTTTATTCTTTTGCAAATAGTTTAATGATATTTCAGGTCCATGTGATGTTACATGCATAGTTTGAAAAGGTTTGGATGGGACTGTAAAGAAAACCCCATGTTAATGAGAAACATCTGACTTTTCAGTAAGACCTGAACTAAGCTGTATGTTAATTTTCCTAATGAAACCACCTCTCAACCTTTGTATAATTGGAAGTTAGCTGTCCTCATTAATCTAAGTCCGTCGTTTTCGGTCGTTGTCACGTGCCTCCTACAGTACTACTTCTTACACTAGAGAAGGCGGACAATTCAAATTCAAATAGCTCCCAGCCCCCAGGCATCAATGCCGACGGTCTATGTATATAAAAAAGTACTGAAGGTGGAAGGTTAACAATTTAACAAAATATATCAAACGTATTCAACTTTTTCATCGATAAATTTCACAGTTGCAATTACTTTCGAGTAAATACACACATTTACCTATTCACAGTTGTCAATTACTATCATAATATGAAATAAAGTTTTAAGTGAATGTGTTTCCCATCAGTGTTGATTCTGTTACTCATCTGTCTGCCTCTTGTTTTGTATTTTTGGTACTTCATGTACCATTGACTACGTCCTCTCTTGTCACGTCCAGATCCGTCCTTCCGACACTTCGGGTACTCTCTAACACGTTTCCTTCCGGCACAGTGCTTCCACACAATTGCCGACGTCAACAAATAGACCACGCACGTGCTCTCAACGTGTCTTTTCTCTCTCTCCGATCCACGGGTGTCGCCTCTACACCCATTCGGAAAGCTTCTTCAAGAAGCCTTCCAACGCAATCCGAAATTAGTATTTCACTATAATTCCTTCCCAAGTTTTAACAAGCGTACAACTTCGGCACTCAGAGTACAGTCTCATGAATCCCAACTTCTGTATGATCCATCTCGATTGGATACGGTTTGGTCTATTTGAAAACTGCCCTGCAGTAATTCAGCGCTTACCTGTTATCTCGGAGTTCCGGTCCCCCAACAGCCCGAACTGGTTCCAAGCCGGTCGTTACATCACTGACTGAGTGCAAAATAAACAAGGCGTTTCTACCTGGTCGTATAATTCAATTTTATTTAACTGCAATATATATATATATATATATGGATTTTATTTGGCTTGGTGTAAGTTAGTGATCTATTCCATCTTAAACCATGATTATATTAAGCTGCAAGTTAAATTGTTCTCAGGCATCTAAAATATTTTCCTCAGTTCCATCTCTATATTGTTCCATGTATTTTACCAACAAATACGATAAATACCAAGCAACGTAAATTCGAATTCAATGTCACTTTGTAACATATTTTTTAAACATGTATTAATGTAGATTCCAGAGCTGAATATTGACATATGTTGTTTTATATTTTCCCATTTTAATTATGAGAGATCACACTGAAATTCTGATCTACTCTACAGAGGATATGTACATCAGTTCACCCTTGTATTCTAGGTTAGTCACACACTAAAATGCCAACCGAATTGATATATTATATCGCTTTACAATACTATATGGAAATGGATGTTATATATGTATCTATTTATGTATGTATGTATGTGCATTAGTATGTACAAAGCCATTTTTCTTGTTGTGTTGTTGTAATCATATACAATCCGAGAATAATTATTTATTTAGAATTATTACTGGAAATACTACTTCACTCATTGACCCTTGGATCATGACATTACTTTGGATTTTTTTAACTCATTCAAAGACATTATTGGTTGCATCATTGCGTAATATCACGATATTAAAGAGTATTCAAATTCGTTACGAAATTTATATATGTTAAGACTTGTTATAGGTCATGTATCTGGAATTTATTTCACAATATTGTTAGCATAGCTTGAATTTCTCTTTGTATTCTGTGGAAATAAAATGCTTGTTGATTTTATTAAATTGTTGGTATTATTCATGTTTGAAGTTATGCCAATATAAGGATTTCAGTTCCTGATTCATCTTTTAGTAACTTCATAAGATATAATTTTGTGAATTTAATTTGCTATTTACAAACTTTCAGGGAATGCGATTCCAAACCATATGATTTAAATATGTTCTCACCTTATAAATTCTGATTCATATCAATTAATTTCTGTATCATGAAGATTGCTTATTTTATATCTTATTTTTTTTTCAGTTGTAGATCTCCAAAACCTTTCACTTTTCCCTACATATATTAATATTCAAGTAACAGGTCTTTCTTTTAACGGAAATTAACCAATACAAATATATATGGATATTAGACTGTATATTGACAAAATTATATTCAGTATTCGGCTTAGCAGTAAATAGATACAATTTTTTTGAACGATATACATTTTCGCTACAATTCACATATCTTGTTATATTGCATCACATTTGCATCACATTTGTGCCATGACTATGTTTTATTTCCTTCATCTGTATTATTATGTTCCTCTTGTAGAAAAGTTTCACCAACAGTAACAAATTATGACAAAATCAAACTGTAGAAGAACGAAAAGCTATATGTTCTGCTCTCAGCAACTAAATCTGGTTAAGCATACAAGGTGCACTGTCAACAATGCCACAAAATGTTGCACTACTTGGTCATATATTTTACTGCTCCGGACATGTTTTGCAGAGAGCAATGTAGGATCTCTGTTCGCCAATAAATTAACGTTTATTGTTTTTGATGAAGAGTTACGTAGAAAATTGTATACCGGTATTCGATTGACGAGCTTCTATATTTATAGTTTTGTATCCTTGATTCTTATTTTTTATAGCGTAATGCGTAGTGAATGTTGTTAGATTAAGGTCTACGAGTCAATATCTATTTATCTCGGCATACTATAATGTAATGTAAGCAAAGCCTATTCTTATGACAGCATTATTATGTATTAAACTTACTCGAAATGTATATTTGATAACATCTCCTCACGCTTTTACATTAAATAACAAATGTGACAACGTTGCTCAAAACTTCAAATAGTTGATGTGTCGGTTACTGTTGTATATATTTCTCTATAAGGTATTTCATTACTATCAGTCAGGATTAAATATGGACAAGTATGTCTTCTTTATTATTTTAACATTACAGGAATTCAGTAAACATAACGTAAATTGTATTTTCTCACCCCTGATATAGCTCATGGATGAACATACTGGTGTGAATAGTTCACAGTCCTTGTGTATGTAATATTCAAACTGGGAGATAGCGGTAAAGAAATAATCTACATCAATCCTGCTGGAACATATTAAAATTAACTTGAAACGCATGTTGATATGTTGATCATACAGCAAACTGTTAATTATAAAACTACACCGATTGTGGATACTGTTACCTTCGAATATGCGATAATTAGATATGCTTGCAGAGTTTCACTGTACTAGCAAAAATAACTGAAAATTAATCTGAACACAAATTGCTATGTTACCCGTAAGATAATTTGGACAGATACAACTGCCGAAGAGTAATTTAAAATCAAAAGCTATGTACTCAAATTATGCGAGAGCCTGGTTAATCAAATCCGCTTTTATGGCAAGATCAGCATTAGCGCCGCTTTGAGTCGCTTTGCTCATGCGTCCGTAAATGTCGGTAAGTATTTTGAATAATGTATGTGTTGCTTCCTGGTAACTTAAACTGTGATGACAGGAAATCGACATATTCGGTAGTATTGAATAACAAATGTGTTGTCTAAGTTTTATTCTCGACGCCCTGTAAATAATCCACAACTTCACGTAAAAGACTATATTAGATAAACTATAAATGATGCCATAACGTATGCGAACTAATGAGTTCCATATCATGTTGAATCCTAGTTGATAATTCCTGGTTCTGTATCCCGGGTTGCGTAGAATCAGTGAAGCAAGATAGTACTTCGTATAAACGCATTACCATCACTTGATTGATTTTTTTGTATGGTAAATAAAATAACACTGGTAAACGAAAGTGCTTCCTTGACCATCAGCATTGATGCGACAATCGAACATCTTTTTCGCTCGAAGTTGTTTTACTTATTATAAGACCTCTTCCAATTCGAGTCACCTTATTCATGCAGATTATTTACGTCAAACCAATGCCTTTTTCAGAACCATCATGTATTCGTTTCGGACGGCCACTTACAAAATCGTTTTTGTAACAGCGGAAACCGCAGCGAGCAACAACATTAGAATCACCTCGCAAAAGTGAAACATCCCACCGCAGTTTTGTATTTGTGTCACTTCTGAATTAGGAATTATTAATGTTACTGCGGTATTCGGGTTCTCATCCGGCTTTACTTAAGAACACGGTGACATCACTTCTCAGCCGTGTTGGAAGTAGTTTTACTGTGACGTGGCACTCATTATTTAAGATCTTTATGTACAAACGTATGTTCTCGCTATGAACAGACATACTTTGTAATATGGTTATATTTTAAACCATACTATTCAAGCATGCATGCTACATTGGCTAAAGCAGCAGGAAGGGTGAACCCTACCAATTGTAGTAGGGTCTGTCAGCGAGAAAAAAAGCTTCCTTCGAAACAATGAAAATACAAGGTCAATGACACCAAACCGAAGCCTCTTACCAACAGAGATTTTCTCTAATTGGGTTACCTCATTTTGTTACTTTATTTTTGACGTTTGTGTTTTCAAATTTGTATGCAGGTTCAATTATCCATCTGGACAATAGATATTTTAGTCACACTACCTGCTGCTGTTTGTTAACCGATTTGGTTTCTCAAGACTCTACACGATATCGCGACCGAGGATACTGTAAATATTTTTATGATAAATCATTGTGGGGTAGCTTGTGCACATGAATCTTTTTTGGATTATAATCATATACACCAAGTCTGATGTATGTTTCGCAGAGTATGTGTATCGACTCCATTAAACACAACTAAAGTAGGACAGTTATCTTTGATCACTTTAGGTATTTGTGTATATCGCTGAGTAACACATATCACCTCTGTGCTTCTGTGCCTGGCTCGAGAAAAAAATATCCGAATGTTGCTTGCAGTTTGCAGATATCTCAGTGGGATTTCACAACATTATATCCGATCTACTATTTCTCACTGAAATACTTGGATTTATTCAGACAATTAGTCGTTGACATACATAACCGAGTTCGGGTAACACGACTGCCTGCTGGTGATTATAGAGCAGTCACTGTTAAACTGTCAGACAATCCAATGCAGCTCGAATGTGTCGTGGACGAATAAGGGTCGTTTACGTGCGTGTAGAAAATATTCAATCGGACTACTCGTGATCTGTTGTAATGCGATTGTATCATTCATATATATTGTTATGTCAGATCAACATGTCACTGCTACTCTGACACCTTGTCAGATTGAAAAGCTACATTTAGCATCGATAAGGAATTCAAGAATAAAAATATTACTGAAATCAATACAGGTTTCTAGCAATCTCAGAGAGCCAAAAAGGTACCACTGACATAATGTTAACTCAGACACTTCAGTGGCGCCAAGACCGGTATCATACTTGATATTTATGCTGCTGTCATTAATGATATAGCAATTAATGATGCTATATTTTCCGACAAAACACTGGCGTAATGACTTACGAATATATGCTCTTAAAATAAGTAACAGAAAGGTGTGAAGGCAGCAAGCTTTTCAAAATTTAACACATAATTTATTTCACTAAAATATAAAGTTAAAAATGGGAAAAAGAACTAAAGACACAGGTTCTAGGAAAAATATGTCTTGAATAAACTCAGAAAGTCCCGAAGAGATCCACAATTAAAGGCGATGACGTGTCTGAGATTGTCTACGAAGTGCTGATGTGTCAGCTGTTGTTTTAGTCACATAAATATTATTCCAGGTTTAAATTCACTATAATTCCAATTAATGTCTTTATCCAATAATTTTGTCAAAGCACCTTTGTATTTAGAGAGTAATAAAATCACTTGAATTCATGAATCTGAAGTAAATAAAATTGAGTTCAAACTGGTAACAAAATAATAGAACTTGAATTGCTAGATTTTAAGCAGGACTGGTAAAATCCTGTCAAAAGATAATATAGTTCTTTGCCTGATCCCGTGTCACAAACTAACAGTTTCTAAACACTACAATTACCTAATAAAAAAACTATTGGAATGATCTAATGAGCCTTGTTTATTTACAAAACATTAGCCTATACACTTCACTTAGTATTCTCCCACACCTTGACCAAAATCAACACACCCTGACCCAGAACATATAACACTGTTGTTAGCGAACTATCCCAATGGTCACTTTTTAAGATGGATCGTACAGTGCTTAATTCACAAATCGCTAGCGATCCGTCAAAAAATAAAGATACTTTATTTTATTTTATACGTGGTTACCCAGAACACAGAATGCGAGCGTTCGATAGTTTAGGGTTGGCTTTTTGTTTCATATTCTTGAGACAATCTGATCTAATTTTCTCTATCGCACGAATTGCTGAATGTGTGTGTCTTCATTTACAATCTATAGTGATCGTGTCATTGTCTCCTGCAGTAATTTGATAAACTTGTTTTCTGATGGAAGTGTATATCTTCATTCGGATTTTCGTTCTTTGATAATTTTGTTTAAGATCAAGTTGATCAGTAAGTCTGAACTTAAGTTTACGATTGCTAACAATCCAGTCATGCAATGTTTCAATCGCAGAAATATATAGCAATAATAGTTTCGTGATTCATTATATATTAAATTATTTCATTAATATGCGTGAGTGATATGTTGTTTGAAGTAGCAAAAATACACATTAAAAAAAAACTGAGCATTTTTGCCGTTCCATGGGGTTCATTCATGGCGTACCATTTCATAATTTGTATTCTTTGTGCCAGCGCTATGTTGCCGATTCATGGGGTCCCTTCATGGGGTACCCATCAATGATGTTTATTATTTTGCCAGTTTTATGCTGCTGTTCCATGGGATTGCTTTTGTTTTCGCGAGTTTTATTTTGCCATTCCATGTGGACCCATCATATGGCGCACTTCAATTAGACTTCTTTATTTTTGTTGCTGGCTGAAAATTCGTTACTGTCCTTTTATGCTTTACTCTTCAGGAGGCTTCTTTCCTTTTGTGTATTTCTGGCTTCTATCTATTTATGACTATTTATATTTCTGGCTAGTTTTGTGCTCATTACTCTTCCTGTCTAATGTTAACATTACGGGATGGGGGGGGGTTACCGTCATGGTCATGGACACACCTCCAGGCAATTTCCTTGATACAAAACAAAACTCTGGAAATTCAGAATGCTGTCTATGTTATTCCACCCACCGCTCCACGGTTATCAGGTATTTCAACTGATCATTTATAATTTTGCACGCCCCCTGCCAAAGGCGTATCCCATAGGGCAAAAAAGAGCATTATCAGTGCATGTAATTACACCCACAGCTCCACGTTTATCAGGTATTTAAACTGATCATTTATACTTTTGCACGTCCGCCACCGAAAACAGATCACATAGGGCACAAAAGGGCACCATCAGTGGGTTCGACTTGTTCGAAGGTATGTGTTTACTATCAGTAATCAGTACGTTTTTCCTGATACTTTTAGAGCAAGGCGCGAAGCACCAGCTCTCATAGCTTCGTTACAACATTGACAAAATTTGTCAGGCATCGGATTCGAACTCATGAAATTTCACATGCCGATAGTGAACATCGAACAACATTAACCCTTATATCACAACATAAATTTACTTGACAGAACACATTTTATCAAATGTAATCGCGAAACCCTTCGACATGGCACGGGCTTTTATTTTATATATTATGATTCCAAATACCTGTTTAATGATAAGTTCAACGTAATCTAAATACACACAAATATTAAGCGAATCCTAAACCCTTGATTATTATGAGCGAATGACACACGCTCAGCTGCATTTAGCTGGTGGATAACTCTACGTTCAGAACACTAGATCAGTATTAAGCCCTAGAGACAGAAACCCACGATTTCCATGATTCTAGTAAATTTTATGAAATCAGATTCTAATTTCCTACCGAAGAAAAAACACTTGAAATTTTCTTGTAAATCCACAAAAAACGATTGGGTATGTGTGGCCTACCTGCGACAAGCAGAGTTGTTTTTCTTTCATAAACTGTTAATACAGAGATATCTCACTTAAATAGAAAAAGGTGGTTTGATCATATATATTGAAATGTTACAATTTGATTATATTTCTTTGAAAATGTTGCGTTAATTGTGCCTTCTGCGACACACCGTACTGAAATTGGATATATACTATACTATTTTCCAGCTTTCTTCCTTGAAAAAATTATATTTTTATTTATTTACCGGATTCTGAGTCTAAGCTTGTTGAATATAAAAACCGTGGATCATTATGCCCCTGTTTTACTTTTTATACAATATTCTCTCTGCATAGCAGGTTCAAGATTCTGCAAAGAATTATTACGTGGATTACGGTCAATGTCATTGACGACATAACAGTCTTTGATCAAGCCATTACAATACTCATAAACAAATCTATATGAGGGATATTCTTTGAAGTCATTATATATTGACCTAGGTTGATCTTTAATTAGAGAATATATTTTCCTTAGTTATATATGGATGAGTTTGAAAGATTAGCTAAGATCAAGCCTTCTCATTCCAAGTTCGATCTTGACATTAACCGATACGAGAAAACGCTCCACAGTACCACATTCACATTTACGCAAACTTCTCCGTGAAGCCAAAAAGGAACTTGGCGACAATGCAGCAACGTTTATTTGTCAACTTTCATACTCAAGCAAGATGATAATTTCTTAGATCTTACAATGAAAGACCAACGGGCAAACACGATTATTGATTATATAGCGCGGGAACAAAGATACCTCTTCAGAATAAAATTGATAATTGATGTGACCGATATTGACATCGCTAGCGATGGTAGTGACTTTGATGACGTAATATTGATTATCTGTGACAACTTTTACCCTGTTCGGAATCACACCACTGTCAGGGTGTTGACACGTTAAGTAAAAATTCCACACCAGGGATGCTGAACGGTATTGACAAATCCAAACTAAGTGAGAACATATCATGTAACTTCAGGTGTTTTTACAATTTATCCACTCACTCCGAACCTATTATTGATGCTCTTTGACCGATGAGGGGTGCTAGCAACCAGACTACGACAAAATAGTATTATTCTGAATTGTGTTGCCGAGAGAATATCAGAAAATTTCATGAATGCGTTACGAGAAAATGGTCTAATACAGGGGTCGGCAACCTTTTGATAATAGTCTGCCAAAGTAGGATTTCTAATTCATTCAGCGTGCCAACAACCTATATTCCTATAAGTCTACCTGCTCTGCCATATTTTTATATATTATATAAGTACTCGTATATATAAAACTATTATTAAAACAAATAACTTTGATTTTGAATTTATTATCTTAATATTTAATTAAAGAAATTGAACATAAAACTTCAATTGAATGTAATTGATCTGTATCTCAATTAATGTGAGCTTTGTCCTTGCATCCTCTTGGTTTATTTTTGAATATCAGCTACATATTTGGTCACTTTCAGCTTCACACAGGCTTCTGAGTGTTCAAGTGTTAGGAGACTTCTTTGTGGAAATAAAACAGCTTTCATATGAGAGAAAATCTGTCAAAAGTATAAGCTGAACCAAAAGCTGAAAGTAGAGCAAATGCAACTTTCTTTAAACAGACGAATGCTTCAGGGAAGGATGTCCAGCAGTTGAGAATAGCAGCTGACTTTTCCGAGCAATCTCCTTCCAGAGATGTACTCAATACGGCAAATTTTGATGTCCTTAATTCTGATGTTTTAAATTCAACATGCTGCATTTCAAAATCGTCAATATCAATCTGCCTAAAAAGATCCAGATCTAATTGGGTATTAGTCAGATCAAGCAAGTCGGGCTTGATGAGATATGAAAATATAGGTCCATGAATTTGAAAGTCTTGACTTCGTTTAGAAAACTACACTGATATCACAGCAAAATATGTACAGTTTTAACGCAAATCCTTTCCAGTAGCCAAACAGTTCAAGTACTGTTTGACCCTGTCCTTGTAAACGCAAGTTGAACTCATTTAAATGTGTCGTTATGTCTGTCAGAAACATCAGCTTCAATAGCCATTCCTCATCATTCAATTCCGGAAAATGTTGTTCTTTTCGTCAAGAAACACCTTAATTGCTTCCAGACAAGAAACGAATATATTCAGGACTTTACCTCGACGAAGCCAGCGAACATTGCTGTACAACAGGAGATCTGCATATTCACTCTCAATTTCTTGTAGAAGAGACTTGAATTGCCTGTGAATCAATGAAGAGCGGGAAACTATAATGTTGACTACCTTAACAACAGTCGCCATAAAAATTGTGCAAATCCAATGATGAGATATTTGCACACAAACTCTCCTGGTGTATAATGCAATGGAAGTTTAATAGTCGACGTCCAACCTGATTCTCAAGAAGTGTGACAAATCATTTCTCTTTGCCAACCATTGCAGCAGCACCATCAGTTGTTACACAGAATAATTTATTGAACTCGATGTTCTGATTTTTGAAATAAAACTAAAACGCTCACGCATAACAAAATTTTCACACTGAAAAGTGTTTGATTTTATCATGGTGATATTTTCTAGTGTATCAAGCATATCAAAAAGTAGACCCTGTGTCGTATGGCTTCTTCGAAGCGATGAAAACAGCTAATTTGATCAGTTGTTATCTCCGTCTGGGGAACTTTATCATACAGAATCTCTTTATGAGCAGATGTCTAAGATTGCAATAAAAGACACCGATGATAGACGTAATAGTACAATTACTGAACAATTGGTTTACTATCCCATATGTCTTTTTTCATTGTGCTAAAGAGAAAAATTCATGGCGACCACACGTACGGAATTCCTTGGGGATATTCAGCGCTTATGTGTAGAATATCGACACTGAGGTCTTTGGAATACTACATGTTATTACATGGACGTTATCTCGATTGATATGGTTGCATGCTATCCAGGAAGTTTTCTTGGGATGTGTGAAAATAGGCCTTATTTTGAAAGATTTGGCTGTTAAAAGAACTTCCGATAAATGTAGGAAATGCACATGGGAGTTTTGGCAAGTAAAACATGAATTGACGAGTAAAATATTAGCTGATACTTAAAATATTCTGAGTCTGCAGATTATACACTTCATCCTTGGTATTACAAAAATGGAAAATCTTCACAGCCGTCCTTGATACGTTCAGTTAATGATGCAATATCGCGACATGAAACAGTTTATCTTAATGATCCTGGTAATTCTGGTAAAACTACACGCACGTGAAGATTGTTAATGCATTCTGACAAGGTAGTGGTAATCCCTACTCACCAACTTGCCAGGGAGATGACAAAGAGGTATGTTATATCTAAAAATTATCACAGCTTTTTTTGATTTAAAGTAGATGCGTGGACTGCAGAGAAAATAGGTGGGAAACACATTTCTGAGGCTAGTCTATGGGTTGAAATACGTATGGTGTCTTGTGACACGTTAACAATGTTTCTTGATTGGTCGTCGATGGAATCATCGGCGGTTATCATGTGTTACGATCATGGCAAACCATCAATGTTTGACTGAGAATCACAACATGGTTAGTTGAAAGAAGATGCCGATTATTACTAAGAAATATTAGAGGACAACATGGCTGTGAATGAATCATTGAAGAAACCATGAGCGATTATGAGACTTAAATCCAAATAAACTCAATGCTGCATGACGTGTGAGGTAATTCCAGAGACTAATATTTCTGAAACTTGAAAGGATAGTTGCATCCAGGAGTATAATTAGTGATTCATTTCACCGCAGCTTATTCCCACATCACAAAGAAAAATTTCCATATCTACCTGATGGAACATTATAATATTGTGGCCATAGTATCCTAATGACCAACGACAATTTATCGTGGACGGAATTGACAGTAGTTTAAGCTATACACGTATAAATGTGATGCTGAACCGTCTTTAACCCAACATACGCATGGGAGCCGGTTTCTTGGCTTGCTAACGGATCAAAGCCAGCGGTAATTGTGTATTTTCATGAATTACTTTGATTGTTCAGGTTCAAATCCACGAATTGACAGTAGTTTAAGCTATACACGTATAAATGTGATGCTGAACCGTCTTTAACCCAACATACGCATGGGAGCCGGTTTCTTGGCTTGCTAACGGATCAAAGCCAGCGGTAATTGTGTATTTTCATGAATTACTTTGATTGTTCAGGTTCAAATCCACGCTGACAGGCCGTTAAATCTAGCCTGTAAAGTGAAGGCCTGTCCGTAGATCTTACCACACTGGACAATGTAGTTACACTCCAAATATAATCAGTTGCTCTTTTCTACCACCTTCAAGTTTGCCAGGTTCATATAAATGCCCGGCCGTCACGTTACTGAGTAATTATTGTTTGAGGAAGATTCGTGTAGCTTAAATGGTATAATGTTTCTTCGCGATTGCATTGATGGGTTTCATAGAAATTCCATGAGTACGTTCTTTGTTTAGCGCGGCTCTCACAC
Organism: Sinohyriopsis cumingii; assembly: GCA_028554795.2. Lineage (NCBI taxonomy): Eukaryota > Metazoa > Mollusca > Bivalvia > Unionida > Unionidae > Sinohyriopsis > Sinohyriopsis cumingii. Next base: position 51,325,196 of record CM068832.1, read on the forward strand.
TTGGTAATCTTGCAGCTCAGTCACGAGATCTCTTGTCCGTGGACATTTTCTGAGCATAATGATATCCAAACAATTGCTCAGCAAGTATTTGATTAAATCGCTCAACGATTGCCTGATAGAAATGAAATGAGGAATGTCCTCGTCTGATTTTGACAGTGTGTTGTTTCATCAGAGATGATGCTGCACCATTATATTCTTTGCCAAGATCAACCTTTAGCAACTGTGGACATCGCAGGCTGCCAGACGGCCCTGATCAACGTTGATAAATTCATTCAAATGCGAAAGCAACTTTAGTTGCTCTTTTAGTTGATAGCGACTCTGCTTCTTTGTATCTACTAGCAGCGTCGACGACCGTCAATGCGTATTTTTATGTGCTTGTTTGACGATTATTTTCACCAAAGATAGTGTTATGGGTAAATACAAAATATCTGCCTGATGAGCTTCGTTGGGAGACGATCATCAAACCGTCATAATGGGATACGGAGAAGCATAACCGAGGAATCGGAGTTTTGGAGTACAAAATACATTTTTCATTTAATAATTGGACGAAAGCATGAGTAGGTATTTAAATAAGTATATAGTATTCATTCAGACAAATGGGACACTAATTTCAACATCAGACAACAAGTAGTTGAAAGATGGAAATTGGTGTGACTAGTTCTGAGTCAATTTATTTGTCTCGTAGTAAAGGAAACCTGATGGTATTAACAAATTAAATTTTAAGAAGTCATTTTATGAACATATTATATCTGAAACACACTTCCATTACTCCTTCGATGTATAAGTACCAACTCTCCCATGTTTTGATGGATTCATCGTTTCTTGCGTTTACATGACCACGACACCTATCCCTAGATTCAATACCCAATCTTCTGTATCTCTATCCCAGGAGGAAGCTTTTTTAGAAGTGGACCAGTTTTGCAAAATAGATGTCATCATTACAGAAACCATTTTGAAGTTGTCAAAAGCGATCAATGCAAGCAGAAATATGCTATCGTATTACACATGATTATTATTAATAATTCACTTTAAAAAATAATATAAAAATACAGTTGCAATATACAAATATATTTGCAGATAGTTCATAATGAAGCATGAGCAGACTAGTAACGTTCATGTTCAATGGATAAGATTTTCTATTTCTTTATCACGTATATTGAATGATGAAATCTTACTAACACATTATCTTTTACAGAAGCTTCAATCAGTCAGATAGGTAGCTTACAAATAATACAGTGCTCTCGGAACGACACAGAGCTAGTGCGAATATGATAGCCCGCTCAGGCCTAGCAATAAATATAACCTATTCAGTACGGACAAAAACATGTATAATGGTTGTTGCGTAGCGGATATAAAAGACTGCAAACCTGTATAATATGTCATTTACGTGTATGAAAGGGCTCTTTCGACGTCCGTCTTAGCTATTTTATCAAAACATGTTAATTCGTGGATTGAATCAATAGACGTTTTGTTCACATATCGCTCTTTTTAAATATATATCTTGTATACTGCAGGCCACAGTACGGGTCCAAATTGCTAATAGAACTCTGCTGATCCTGTGATGACATAAACGTAATTAAATATGATATTTGTAATGACGCGATAATTGTTTTGTGAATTATCAATTAAGTTTGAAGTATTTTTACAAGCAAAGGTAAATACTTCTCTGAATAAGCACTGGCCTCCTTGTAGGTCTATACGAATTATTGAGTCCTATATTCGTCGGAAAATGTGCTTATATCTTGTAACTATTTTGCAAATGCAATAGTGGACAGTATCGATCTATTGATTGACTGTATCTTTACTGCGCATGAGCACTTTTAGGCTATCTAGCAGCCCTACAAAAGGTTATAAGTAGGATTTTTTAAAAAGAGTTAAACATTTCTTATCGACCAGCGATATAAAAATAAAACAGTGAAAAACAAATTTATAAGATGGTAAGTGCAATATATAAAGCTTCCTGATCAACGAGGAATGTAAATGGTGTGCGTTAAAGAGGATTTAGATGAAAAGGTATTAATTATGAAAGACGGTACATAAATTACATATAAATATCCAAGGTAGTTGATAGCATAAAGGTTATATCATAGAATAAACATGTACTTCTTTCAGGAACTACAAAATGCAAGAATCGTTTATTGTATCAAAACGTTCGTGTATGTTATGCACATTGTAGTACTGGTCGCACATATGTTTTGAGGTCATAAAGTGATTAACAGTGAATGGTTCATTGCGAGAAACTCATTCTGGTGATTTTTTGTACCTTATCGTGTGGGTGTGGGCTAAATATGTATGACCAATTCGAATTCTTGCAGTGACTAACTCCTCCCTACAGATGGTTTTGTTGAAAGCATTCCATTTTGTATTCGTTTCAGTTCACTCAAACATGCAATACACACACACACACACACACACACACACACAAACACACTCACACACATATATATATATATATATGTGTGTGTGTGTGTGTGCGTGTGTGTGGTGTGCGAGAGTGTGTGTGGTTTCCTACTTAAGCCTTCAAAACAAAGGAATACAGTACCGAAAACAAAGTAATTTAATTGTTGCTATATTTCACAATAAATGCACAATCATAGATTCATCAAAATACAATAACAATGTCAAGCTCTGCATAGCATCACCCAGCGATCTTAGAACTTTGTTGTGCACTCGAAATCAATTTTAAATAATCTCGAATTGGTCAATTTAAAATTTAAAGAGAAATCTATAAAAAAACAAAAATAAAAAACGTTTGCAGTTGGTCTGGCATGGATGGAGTTTATTTTTGTGTCGATCCAACTAAATTCTGCATCTCTGCCTATTATGAACTTGATTATTGGTGTTAATTTAGTTCACTAACGAGAATGTGTTTTCATTGGAAAATGGATTCGAAATTATAGTACAAGCTCAGAGTGTATCAGATCTTCCATCACATTAGTCAAGTCATTCAGATTTGCAAAACGAAGAAAGTACATTTTGAGGAAACTCAAGTTATCTAAATGCAATTATATTAATTACCTTTCAATCGTATGTTTTCTGTTGGAGAGACCCAAGCTATGACCTGTATCATGCATTGTATGTTCTCTATATCAAGTTTAAAATTGTATCAAAAGAGTCAAAAGAGAAAAATTGCAAGGAACATATTTTGAGATGGTCCATTTAGGTAAGAGAAATTAATATATTTTGGTCAGATTGGCTTATTGGCTCTGAAGCACTTACTTTTCTACCTAAAAGCTGCACGTTTTTCGAATTTAATGGTTTGACTAACTTGTATAATGATACCCTTTAGATAGCTATGCGATAGCCCTTGGCCTCAATATCCCATTTTATGCAATTGCAGTAAATGTTTCCTGTTATACCAGGTGCAAAGTGTTTAAAGGAAATGTGTATGGTTTAACCTAAGACAGGGTCTATGGGAAATTTTCATCTACCATCTAGGACCATATATCGATTGCATTTAGTTAGCGGCATAGCTTTTAAACGAACGTATGTTTCACATTATTCTGTTTCATATGGTGATATTTTGGTTTATTGACCCTGTTTGTATTGTGGTCGTCTGCTAGGCTGGACCAGGATATTGAGTTTTGTGGTTGTAGATCTGTGAAAAATCCAGTACTCATCACTTCGCGGACATCATGCCTGTCTCTTCCACCGACGATAACGTAGTCAGTAGGATCCCAGTACTTCTAACGTATGTGCATTCAATAAATCTTTCTGCGGTTTTGCTAGCGGACGAATAAGGTCTTGATTAGAGGCCGAGGTCAGCGAATTTTCACCTTAGTAGAGGCCTGATCTTGTTGAATATGCCTAAGCCAATGTTGCCAATTACATCTAGTGCAACTCAAACACTGAAGTCACCAGAGAAAATGAGCTTGTCTGCATTTGGTATTTGTACAATAAGAGCTTTCTGTTGTTCATAACCGTTGTCCTTGATCTCATATGGGATCTTTAGCGATGATGACAGTTACACGCATTTCTGCAGAATCTGGGAATCTCATTTGCTCTAGTTTATCATTTACTCCCTTTTCAAGATGTGTGAGCTTGGTAACTATCCGTGATTTGATGGCAAATCCACACAGAAGGGGGTGTCGCCTGCTTCATCAGTTGGACGAGTTCACTCAAGTCATCTATCTGGATGTTCAAATTGGCCAATGTTCTACCAATAAATATATTCTTCTTTATGGCCTCTCTGCCCATGTGTCATTTAGTGTACTTTCCTGGTACCTATTGTCAGTATCCTCAACATTGTCTTCTTGCTAGGTTGTAGACCGCTAAGGTGGGGTACAAGTCTGTCGCCATATAAGGAGAATGGTTAATGTGAATTTAGCCATATTCAGCTCTCCTTTTCTGACCCGCTCTTCATGCTAAGAGAGTGAGCATTGTGATCCTAAATAGAGACATTCAGTGATTCAGGTGGTACTAGAGTTTCGCTGCTTTGTAGCTCCAGTCAATAGCTACCCAATACCCTGACCCAACTGCGTCGTGGGTCTGCATTAACATATCCTACTGCTTCCACTCATCGACACAGGATATGAAAATATATGTTGACGTGAGTTGGATTTAAGTGAGGGAATATTGCGCAGTTGCACTCACTTCATCCTGGTCTAGCTCTATATTTAGTGGCCAAAGAATGTCAAGACATCTGAAGGCAACACCGGACGTTGTGAATGACCAACAGCTCCTACTGCACTAAACTGATATTCTACGTTGTCCTTTCAGCCCGGTCCTTCTCTGTTAAAACCGGGGGATAAGCATATCTGTTCGACCACTTAATCAACCACAAAGGACTCTCACGAATACGCCTGATGTAGTTGTTAACATTAAAACCTGAACCTGTATGTAAGAGAATGTCACGGAAGATCTGAGAAAGGAGATAGTAGCAGAAAGTGAAAGGGTAGTAAAGGAGAGGACAGGAGAGTTGATGGATAGGGTGGATTCACTGGAATTTGTAAACCACCAATTGCTAGAATAATTACAAGAAGCAAAGAAGGAAAATGATAAAATGAGGATTGATATAAAAGATTATGAGAGGAGATCAGAGCAAGCAAGTGCAGCTTCAAACCAATGCGAACAATACTCAAGGAAGCTGAACATAAAAGTTTTAGGGCTGGAGGAGGAGGAAAATGAAAGTCTGAGAGAGAGAATTCCGAAATTGGTGAAGGAAGTGACACAAATCAATTTAGATAACAGGGATATAGTGGCTGTGCATAGGATTCCAGGTCGACAGGGATAACCAAGGCCAGTGATTGTCAAATTTTGGAGTCTGGATTGTAAACTTCCAATTATCAAGAAGCGGAAGGATTTTCTGTAGTACAAAGGAATTAGACTGGTAGAGGATGTAACCAGGCTGAATATTGAACTTATCAATAAATTATCTAGGCATCAAGAAATTGACAGTGCATGGTACTTTAATGGATCTGTGTATGGTAAAACCAAATCAGGAAAAAGGATAACATTTGACATCTATGATGAAATTGATGAGAAAATTAGATTATAAGTGTAATATGCAATTCTGTGAACTTATGAAATTGACTGAATAGGTATGTGAACTTTCGTTTTTATACTTCTTTTTCTACTCTAATTTGTTTTAATATTTTGTTTATAAGGCACTTCTTTCCCTCACCAATTTTATCCTTAATTAATATGTTTGTTTATTCGCTGGTCCACTGTCATATCTCTCCCTAATAAATTATCTCACTAATTTTTATAAATCATCTTTCACTCTTATACTCTCATATACACATTTAATCAGTTGTTTACTCACTTTTCTCAACATTACTCTTCCACGATAAATCTCTCAGTCTCACATTTTTTGCTCATACATTCAATCACCCACCACTTCCATGTATGCGCTCTTTCAACCTTTCTTTTTCTTCCTTTTTACCCCTTCTTTCATTCATTAAGTTGTAATTTATATTCTTTTTAATCTGTACCGTTTGGTTTACAAAACTGTCTTAGCTCCGGAAAGGTCTATCAGAGGTGCATAAGAGTTATCGCAAATGGAATTGTTTCACTTGTTGTCCATAGTATACGGTATCAATGTTAAACGCAGCCAAGGCTACAGCATTTACTGTAACACCATGGACGATTTTATTATGGATGTTTGTATTCTGTGTGAGTGTGAGTGTGAAAGCCATGCATATGATAAACTCAAGGTGATAATTACTTCATACATTCCTGTGCAAGAAGATGTATGTGTAACATTTCTGCTGTTTTCATGGATAATAACATAAAACTTATATATATTAATGTTAGAGGCCTACAAGGTTCAGTCTTCAAACGAAGGGATATTTTCCACTGGGTAAAACAAAAGAATGTATATATAATATGCTTGCAAGAAACTCATAGTACAAAGAACGACGAAATATATTGGGGATACAAATTTATATTTAGCCACTGCTCTAGTAAGAGTGCTGGGGTTGCAATATTTTTTAGAAATATTTTTGAATTTATAATTCATAGAGAAAGATGTGACAGTCAAGGGAGATTTATTATTTTAGATATTACAATTAATGGCAACAGAATAGCCCTCGTGAATTTGTATGGTTATAATGATGATAATCCTAGATTTTTTAGAAAGTTAAAGGAGGAGACTTTATTTTTGGAGAACTCATCAATTATTTTGTGCGGAGACTGGACTACTGTTCAAGACTTAGATGTGGAGACTTATAATATTTTATATGACAAACACCAACAGTCTAGGGCAGCGATTCAAAACCTGAAAAACGAATTGGAATTAATTGATCTCTGGCGAAATTCCAACCAAGACTTAAAGATCTATACCTGGAGGCAAAAATCTCCCTTGAAACAAAATATTCTAGATTACTTTCTTGTATCGGATGACATTCATATGAATACAGGTGATGCATGTATCTTGCCAGGGTACAAGACTGATCATTCAGCTATTGTTTTGAGTGTGGCGTTTACTGGAAATTTAATACCCAACTGTTGAGGAACATTGAGGATACTGATTTGGTCAAAAAGTGTATAACTGACACTGTAAGTGAATATTATGTAGGTGGAAATAAAGATGACTCTCTCCATGTTTCTCTTTCCTGTAACGACCAAATGTTCTTTGAAATTTTGAAAATGAAAATAAGATCTGAAACTATATGTTATTCTATTAGGAAATCAAAAGAGAAACGGGAAAAATTAAAGAAAATTGAGCAGGAAATAATACAAATTCAGGGCGACTGTCGAATAACATAAATGGGGAAATTCTGGAAAATTTAGAGAGAAAAAAAGCAGAATTAGAGGAATCTAGGAAAAAATACATAGAAGGTGTTATATTAAAATCTAAAGCTAGATGGTATGAATTTAATAAGACAATAAAGGAAATTATTTTAGATGATAGGACAAATATATCTGACCAAATAGATATTTTAGAAGCACAAAAACAGTTTTATATGGAATTGTTCAAAAGTAGAATTGTTCAGCTTGATGATGAGGCTACTCAAGAAACTCGAAATAGATTTTTTAATCACAGTATTAAACTTAGTCGAGAGGAAAGAGAATCATGCGAGGGTCTGCTTACAATTAATGAATTCGGTATGTCTCTAAAACGGATGGAAAATGGAAAGAGTCCTGGCTCGGATGGATTCACTGTAGAGTTCTATAAATTCTTTTGGAAGTCTCTGGGGGGATTTATATGTAGATCAATAAATTACGGATATACTGTAGGAAACCTTTCAGATTTTCAGACTCAAGGAGTCATCACATGTCTACCAAAGGAGGAAAAAGACAGAATATATTTTAAAAACTGGAGACCTATATCACTTTTAAATACTGATTATAAGATTGCTTCGGGAGCAATTGCAGCTAGGATTAAAAAGGTTCTTCCATCAATAATCAGTGATACTCAGAAAGGATATATGAAGGGTAGAGTCATTGGAGAAAACACCAGACTATTATATGATATCATGGACCAACTTGAGAATGAAAACAGATATGGTTTATTATTGTTAATAGATTTCGAAAAAGCCTTTGACTCAATTAACTGGATCTTTGTGGAAGAAGCTCTACAATCTTTTAATTTTGGTGATTCCTTTTGTAAGTGGTTTAAACTGTTTTGTAATGACTCTAATAGTTGTGTTATAAATAATGGACATATGTCATCTGTTTTTAGACTTGAAAGAGGATGTCGTCAAGGAGATCCCCTTGCACCTTATTTGTTTATCATTTGGGGTTGAGATTTTAGCTATAACTTTAAAGCAAAACGTGGATGTACGGGGAGTAATCTTTGACGCCAGTGAATATAAATTGGGTCAGTATGCCGATGACGCTTGTATTATTCTTGATGGATCTAGTTTTTCTCTTGAAGCAACTATGAATATCTTACAAGGTTTTCCTCTATTATCGGGACTTAAATGTAACATAACAAAAACAAAAGCTATTTGGATTGGAAACAGGAAATTTTCTAATGAAAGAATATGTCCCGAAATGGGCCTAATTTGGTCCTCTTCTAACTTTACAGTCCTTGGCAAAGAATTTTCTCCAGATTTACAACAGATGGTGGAAATTAATTATATGAAGAAACTAACAAAGGCAAAACGAATACTGGCAAGATGGAGTCAAATACATCTGTCAATGGTTGGTAAAGTAATTGTTGCAAAGACTCTTGCTCTGCCCATATTCATACATCTTTTTTCAGCACTTCGTAACCCATCAGCAAAAGTTGAAGGAGAACTAAATCGCACGTTATTTAAATTTGTATGGGGTGGAAAAGTAGAGAGAGTAAAACGTGATATACTAGTTTCCGCAGAAAACGAGGGAGGACTAAATATGATAGACATATTTTCATTCATTAGGTATATTAAGATAAGATGGGTTAAAAGATTGCTGGAAAAGGAAAATGGAACGTGGCAGAACTTAGTCAATACAACTATACTCAGAAATAAAAAGGATAAAAGGATATTTGGAATTTAGGGAGAAGGAACTTAGAAGAATTTAGTAAGTTCATTAAAACAGTTTTTGGAGAGATGTAATTTTGGCAGTATCTAAATGGAAAGAAGAACCGCAAAGTCCTAACGAGTATCTATCCATGAGTATTTTAAATTTTGTCCCCCCTAAAATGATATATCAATACAAATCCTGGACAGAAGCTGGTTTTGGTTTTGAAATTCTGAACGATCTAGTAGATGATCACTGTAATTTAATACCTTTTGAGATAATAAAACAAAAACTGGAAGCGATGATTTCTTGAAATACTTCTCCTTAATATCCAGAATTCCTAAAGCATGGAAAGATGCCATAAAAAACCACCTAGCACATAATAATTTTGATAAGTAGGAGGATAAAATAACGAACTTGCGAAAACAAGATTCATTCATGTTTGTTTACAAAGATCTTTTACAGGAAGTTAAAAGGCAACACACTGCGAAGCAAGAAACTTGGATGCAAGTATTTAATAAAAATATAAGTAGTGAGGAGTGGTCTGATATATATAGCCGGGCAAAATGCTGTACCAAGGATACCAAGTTGATCTCTTTTAACTTTAAATTAATCCATAGAATAATCGCTACTAATGATTTTCTTAAAAGAATTAACATATTTGATGACAACAAATGTACTTTCTGTAAGAGTGAAACTGAAAGTATTGAGCATCTCTTTTATGACTGGAGTATTACTTCGCAGTTTTGGTACAGTTTTATGGAAGTTTTTGCACCTTTTTGCCCAAATATTGTACATCTGGCCAAAAAAGAAACACATTTAGGAAGTGAACAACTGGAGAGTTTGGGTAATTTTCTGCTTATTTTGGCAAAATATTATATTTATAACTGCAGATTCAATATGAAAAATCCTTCCATTTATGCTTTTAAGCAAATAGTTGCAATGCATAAGAACATTGAAAAATACACTGCTAAGGTAAATAAAAAAGAGGACCAATTTCTTCAAAAATGGACCTCAACAATGAACATTTAACTTGTTTCTGACTTGATGGTAAACAGGAACAAAATACTGTAAGATCACAAAGGCCATGTCACCTAGATTGTGTGTCATATGCATGTGTATATGCGTGTGTGTGTGTGTGTGTTTTTTCTTTTTTACTTTCTCTGTAGATTATATTTATTATCCCTAGATTATCTGATAACCAGAAATGTTTGATTGTAAGGTGACCCTGGGATGGTTCCCCGACCCATTGGTCAACCTATTATGGGGTTAATATTAATAAAAAAAAGAACCTGTATGTAAAGGGGGGGATATATTAATCATCTCTCTCTCTCTCTCTCTCTCTCTCTCTCTCTCTCTCTCTCTCTCTCTCTCTCTCTGTATCTACATTTGCTTTACAATGTTCTTTTCCTACGCTTATTCTGACGCTGACGCTTTTGTTATACCAATTACAGTTGTGTTTTTTCTAGCGGTAATTGATTTAATCGCCTATCGAAATCACACAGGCTAACCATTCACACCCAATGTACTAATATTGACAGGTTTTTATCCCAATACTTACTGAATCGAAATATTTTTTCTTCTTCTGTTAACTGATTAAGAACTATTTCGCTTCAGAAAGATCATACTATCTGGCAAGCTTAGGGAGCTCATTCTTTTTCACATGCTCTAACCCATCCTGGATGGACTGGAAACAAAGTTCGCGACATTAGATGGGGCTATAAACAGTTGTTGGTTCGTCCGAAGATTTCCTGAATGTGTGAAATTACAATCGTTACGACGGACAATGAAAATACAGAGACAAAGTCAATCTATTTAGAGAAAACGTTTAGTGTCTCTGAATTGTTTTAAAGAAATACAGATCTGGGACGGGTCCGCAGCTGCCACTTTAGAGTTTAAAATATGCAACAGAAAGGAATCGAAATAACAATTTAAGTAACAATCAACAATTAATTCTTTTCCCTAGAATCCAATGTGGAAATTCAGATTTCACTGCATTTTGAATTACATAGTAAATCATCATAAAGACCCTATCTCATATCAAAGAATATTGAAAGTTTCGAATCAATAGCAATGTCTTAATACAAGAGTAGTCTTGAATGTCTTGATATAGCAATTATTAAATACAGAATATCTTTGAAGAAATTCACAATAATTCCGAAAAAATTTGCAAATACAGTCAATGAGCACTAAAGCAACTACAAATATATATGAACACTACTGCGAACTCTGATAACAAATAGATTACAAAGACTGATCTTTTGGGCATGAAATAATTATATATATATATATATATATATATATATATATATATATATATATATATATATATATATATATATATATATATATATATATATATATATATATATATATATATATATATATTATTTATTTCACAATTTTAGGTATGTTGAATTTAAACAGTTGTGTACAACTGTTCGTTCAACATGACGTTTCCACTGATTCGTAAACAAGGTTCGGCTTTGAAATCAGATTCCAACAAACATCTTGTTTCATACAACCATGGACAAAGGCGAATCATGCATAATAAATTAAATGTAGATTAAATAATCTCTGATTATATTTATTTAATATAGCACTCACGTATGTCAACAATTCAGATACAAAAAAAATCGCGTATTTGACATCACAAAATGTATACGGAAAATAAACTTGCAATGTATGCCTGATACAACGTGCAATTTGATCCAACTGTACTGATCAAATAATAATTATAGACTGTTATAATCATATATACACACTCGTAAGAGAATATCAAAACATGCGGAACCATACACCCCTTGCCATCTAGAAGTTTCTTTTCCAACGGTAATAAGTGGCTTATGATAGATAGCTTTCTTTAACTGTATTAGGGTATACATTTTGTCTTGATTGCTTAACATACGAAATGTTAACCGCTGAAATACTTGGACGCTGTACGAGTAGGTCAGCTGATATAAACCCTACCATTAATTGATTGGTTATTATCAACTTTTGCCAAATTAACATTTCCTATATAAGATCATTGGTTGCCTTAATATTACATGGAAAATATCCAATCAGCCATATAAAGAAACAGATATTACAACATAGGTGCTCCATTTCGAGAGAGAGAGAGAGAGAGAGAGAGAGTAGATTTTCAAAATCGAATGACCTAACAAATCGGTAAAACGGTAGACACGGATAATCATTCTTATTCATTATTAGAATCAATGCCGTATTACTCATTAGCACGCTATCCACGTGCTTAGAACATCGGCCCAACAAGAGCACCAGAACAAAATCAAATTAAGTGTTGATGATGAAACTGAATGAACTATATACGACCATTTCGATCTGCATCCACGATTATTTCTTTCTAGAATAATGGTAATACAGGTAGTTTCCACAACATTTTAGCTTCTAATATTGTTTTCTTGAGTTTCGCATTTTGTAGGGGGATGGGAACACCATTTTATTTTCAGTGCTTAGGGCCCTGGAGGGCACTAATGTCAACCAATATATGATCGATGAGATTGGATATGAACTTGGAAAAGACAATATGAATAAAGGAGAAATAAACGAATCCACTGTAAAAATAGATTGAAATAAACTTGTTTATATCTTGCCATAAATGAATACCAACAAGAAGCATTACAGTAAGAAATCCTTGGTCATTCATATTTATGTATTTCCCTACCTGACCAACTATGTTGGAGGAAACCTGCGATGCATTAAATTTAGTATCCATTTAGGAATTGAGAGATGAACTAACTTAAACTGAAACCTCAGCGCAAGATATGCATTGTGAAAATAAGAATAATTGGTATTCGTATATTGTCTCTTTATCAGAAAACAAAAATAATTTCAAATAAAAGTAAATAATAAGGTATGAAAAATATATTCTTCAGTAGAGTAGAGTTTGGCGATTAATATATCAACACGTTGATAGTGACAATAAAAATGCTCTTTGCGTGTATGAATTAAAGACATGGAAATATTTATTGGATGTATGAACGTCAGTGGAGGAGAATGACGTAGTATCCACTGTTAATTTGCAACTACAATGGTAATACAATTAAAGGCTATTTTATTATGATAATGATCTTCAACGAAGAATGATGCTGAACACATTACACATTCTGTACATCATACATGCATTTTCCATACTCTTTTGATATAGCATTTCAGACTTAAGTGATTTAGTCGCCTCTTATATTTCATTGTCTATTCCTTTTCGCCTTAGAAAATCTCTTCTATACCACACCTCCTCCCCATCCACAGAACAATTTTACATGAAATACGGACTAGCTTTGCAGCAAAGATGCAGTCCTTACTGATACCATTTGTGGTGTTTTCAAAAGCGACCGATGCAATGAAAAATGTTATCATAATACACAAGATCGTAGTTCTTTATTGACTCGAATTAGACACAATAGCAAGATACAGTGGCGATACAAAAATATATTTTGTGATTATACATACAGAAGAATAAGGACATTAGTAGCATTCGTGTATATCGCATTAGAATTTATCTCTCTTGTAACGATATAGAGCTAGTGTGAATATATACATGATATTTGTTTGCTGAGTTTCGCGTACGTTTATATTGCTTAAGATGGAAAACAATTAAACTATTCATTGGAATTTCAGACTGCTTTTAGCATTAATATACTATTCTGAAATTAGTGTAAATTCATTTTAAGACATTCTGTATTAAATCATCAGATATGCTAGCTCATAAAATCTAGTTCAGGTTATTGGTACATCAGCCGGTGAGGAAAATATGCTTTTCTTCTGCGTTACGAGCCATGTTATGGAAATTCATATTTGGGATTACTTAGAAAGTTTGACTGGCTTGACTAGCTTTAGCGTCACGAGGAGATTTATTCACTGGTGTTGTGTCATATCAACCTATTTAGCAGGACTCCTATAATTTTTACATAATTGTTATTTATATTTTACGCCAACAAAACGATGCATACAGAGAAATAATATTACCTCGCGTATGATGTTATCTAAGCCATAAAAGACGTTTATCCCAAAAGCTTGACCCTTATTCTAATCCACCAGCCCCGACCCAACCACAAAACCCCAGCCCATGCTAATGACACAAGAACCTTAGCGTCCGAATACAATCTTAAGTGCCTGTAATTCCTCATCGTATTGTATAGCTATAGACTGCCTAATCAAACCGTCAAATGAGTCATTTTGCAACGTGCACTCGAGGGTCGTATGTTTAGTCTCTGCAGCAATGTCGCCAATATGTGATCTTTCAAAACATTTTAACAACCTTGGAGGAAATCCACCTATGACTGAGTTACCAAAGCAATCCGCAGACATCTTAATTCCAGTTCCAGTGAAGCCATTTACTGCAAAAAGAAAGAATTCATGAAGCGTTAGTTATCACAGGAGATACAATGATGAATCATATTAAGAAAATGATGGAAATAGAGATAACAAACTCAAAAAGTATGAAAGAAAGGGAGAATGCATAGAAAGAACAGTTTAAGAAATAAAGATGGTTGGTATGGAAAAAAGCTAGACGCTTTAAATTCGAGACATAGGAAAAGCAGATAATAACAAATGGGAAAAAATAAACAAATTATATAGTAATGGTTGCATAGTGTTGTGTTGTGAGGATCTATAAAACTAGCATCCCATATCATGGCACCAGTAAAGATGGAAACATCAAAGTAAACTAGAATCCGTGAGATACTTAAAGACAATCGTTCAATCTATTTGCCCTCGAAATCACGCCAACAAAACATATGTTTCATACTTTCTTGAAATATTTTTGGAATTGAGATTTTGAACTGGAGTGCAAGATTAACACTTTTCAAATTTTGTTAGTGGGGGCGGGCACCTTTCTAACGATCTGAACGTGATGACCATGCAATGCACACGAATGTCACTTTAATTGCAAAATATCTGGTTCACTATCCCGGCATGACTACGTTCATGTATTGAACATGCTACCATCTATCAGCATAGAATAATTGTTCCATTCACACGTGTTCTTCCTACAGTCTGTACTCAATCAACACACTGCTGATCAATACATACTTTAGATTCTCTCTTTCTTTCTCTATCTCTCTCTCTGCCTTTCTCATTCCCCCCTCTCTCTCTCTCTCTCTCTCTCTCTCTCTCTCTCTCTCTCTATATATATATATATATATATATATAACTCAAGTTAAGAATACATCTTTTCTGTTAAATTGTCTCTCAATCACTCAGAGTGAGCATCGCGTGCGGCAAATTGTGTATAAAACAATATAGTTCAGCTGACATTAAACAATATAAACAAATGATTTTCACCATACACACCAGTGCACACACAGACAGGCACAAACTGTTTACAGTTGAAATAGTTTCATCCTTCTTGATGTCGAATTGTTAATTTGACGATCAAACATTTATCAAAAACAGAATGCAGCTTTACAATATGTACAGTCATATTGCTACGATGTCCACAATGTGGAAGTTTATAGTGATGTCTAACACTGGGGCATCATGTCCGACCCAGTGACATTATCCTGACAACAGGCATACCAGTCCAAACACTAACCTCTTAATGCGGAGCGCCTAGCCAGGCAGCTGTTAGTACCATTTTCATAAGTCTATGGTATGATTTGGCCCGGGTTTGAACCCGTGACCTCCCCCATCCGAGGCGGACGCTCTAATTACTACGCCACCTAAGTAGTTTGCATAATTATAAAACGCTGCAATATAAATGATAATGTAACGTAGGGGCAACAAAAAAAAATGGCACCAGTGGTGTAGTGCTAAATAAAGAAATGAGAGAACGCAATAAAGAAGTGACAGAACATATGTTACTCGTTGCGAAGGTGTTGGGGAGGGGGATAATGCCAAGCGCCAAAACATAGCGGCAAGAAAAAAAAGTAAGGAACGCGGTTACCACGCATTCTCGCAGCATTACAACCCTGATTGACAAACTTCAAGATAAATATATCAATTTTATTTGCGTACGTTAAAGTACACGTTCATGCATCATAATACAATTCTGTTAATTGCAGACTGTGTTGAAAGTGCCATATATGATAGAAGGGACAAACGGCTTAGTCATGAAGCCTATGTATGATGAATGCAATTACTGATACAAAAATAGTTTGAAACGTTAAGCAAATAAAAATATTGTAGCGACACAATAATTTGAAATATGTCATTAAATCAGAAGTAGCAGTACTGATTTATATAAGGTTACCTTTTGACTTGTGGAAACAAATATAAAACACCTACAAAAGCACATTATTTGCATTCTTCGTCATTCCTGCTGTGCACATATCGCATTAACCGTTTTAAGCTGGTGAAATACAATACAAAGCGTAATGAATAGTCTGACATTGAGCAATGGTAGTCAAGAGACCTCGTATAATTAAGATTAACTAGGAAGAATATTTGTATCTAATAAGAATGACCTTGTCTATTGAGGGATTCCTTTCTGATTGTGACATTAGATTATTATACAGCATTTCTTACATTTTAAATGCGGTCCTTTGTAGGAAAAAAGCGATCAATTGGAAGACGGAATACACTGATAGTGTTGAATGTCAGCGACGAACCCTGGCTTTTATTCTCCTTCGAATGAATTCATACAAGTCAGTCTCAATTACGATTTACATACTACGCTAAACATAGTATTTTTTTAAACACTGCCTCATTTCTTTCGTTATGTATAAAGTTCTTGTTAATGGCTCTTTCATGCATATTTGTATGTGTTCATTGGTACAAAATATTTCGCTTGAGAAAACAAAGGTGCCTACTGATAACAACCTTAACGTACGTGACTGTATCAATGCAAGATGACATTTCGATTTGCTAATACAAACGCTATTGACGCAGGGCTTATTGTCGATTGACATAGCACTCATGCCATATATATATATATATATATATATATATATATATATATATATATATATATATATATATATATATATATATATATATATATATATATATATATATATATATATATATATATATATATATATATATATATATATATATATATATATATATATATATATACATATACATATACATATATATATATATATATATATATATACATACAGAGAGTGAGAGAGAAATAGAGAGAGAGAGAAGGAGAATGGGTGCGAGAGATGTTGGATACAAGCAAACGATGAGGATAGAACGTGTTATACAAATACATATCTGATACTGTACACTAGAACCTACACGCCACTTTATAATAAAAAAGGTTCAGCGTGAATATGTTAATAGAAGAAACTCGAATATTTATGCTAACATTTTATCAAAGACAAATTCATTTTCTGATATCCATACTTCAGACGTTTCATACTTTGATATTAATCATATTTGTAATAGTAACCGATGGTAATGTTTTCGTTTATATATTTAGTAAATGAAGAATGTTAAAAACACAGTGCCTTATAACTTTAATAACCTTCTTACCGCCTTTAAGAATATTATAGAGACTAACACATATTTGCAGTAAAACAAAATACATGCGATGCGCCGATATGAACAAGCGGAAAGACCATTATTTGTTCACGTTTGTCGTTTTATCAATGGGGCCATCTGTAATCTGATTTCTTGACAACATTGTCTTTAGCTATACTGTTTATCAGTTTTTACCCCACGCTAGGAACTGCAAATTTAAAGTCATGTAATATATCCTTCCTTAATCGCCATATCGATTTTATCTACATTACAAGATCATTGTTTCAATGTAGTCAAAGGTAGAGAGAGAGAGAGAGAGAGAGAGAGAGAGATTTTGTTTCATTCTACAAAACGTGGTGGTAATGTGGGGTTATAGGTGGTTTACAAGTTTTGACCTAAGGCCTTAGCTTTGGAGGAAATGAAAGGAACTTGGTTGAAATAAGGGAAAATAACATTTAAACAGGGTAATGATTGCCTCAGAAGGAATATAATTTCATAATATAACAATCCTTTCAAGATCAATATATATATACCTAGGAGTAAAATGCCCCAAGCGTCATAGCATCATATATTAAGTACTGAACTTTGAAATGAAGCATTATTAAACCTTTTCGTCTGTACAAGAACTACAAAAGACAATTAAAAATGACTAACGAGCAAACGCTAAGATAAACTTTAGTTCGATTGAGTCGTGGAGATACATACTTATAACGATTTGAACGCTTTATATTTTCTACCGGCCGCTATTGCTGCAAAATATAACTCAATTATTCAGCTGAAACATTACATAAATGGCTTAGGCATGAAGATGGGTAAGTCTGCAATTAAAATGTTTTATATTGTGTTTAGGGAGAAAATGTCATATGTTATATAAATACTTTTTGCTTAAATTTTGCAGCAAGTTAATATCAGCATTTGCTATATTGTAAATAATATAACAAATTAATTCATATTTTTATCCAAACCACATTTTTTCGATGTAATTAAAAGTTTTGTCAAGACTTTTTGTAAAGGCTATGTAATCGCTGACATTTTAATTCTTTATTTGATCACCAAAAATTGCTTCATTAGAGATTATATTGTCAAGCCATCTTTATTTATTTTCTTTATCTTCGATTGTTTTCATCTTCAGTGACCAGTTGTTCTTCATTATTAATACATAAAGTGAATGATACACTTAACTCACTCATCATTGTGTGCAATGTTCTGTTTGGAACACAGAATACACGAGGCATCGAACTATTACGGGATCCGTGGAAAGTCGTGCACCGGAAAACCTCAACATAAACTGCATTGCACGTAGAGTCCGTCATATACTTAAATGACAATTCCTGAGGATCTCAAATAAATCATTGTCGATTTCATGCATTGACGGTTTCGGTGTATCCGCATTTCGAGACTGCAGTGAAATTGCTTGAGGTTTAAACCCCTCGTTGCTTCCTTCAATGGGAACTTCCGCTATCACAGACACGCGCGGCATAGCAAAGTTCGCACCAGGAACAATTTTCACCTTGAAATAGGACGCTATTGGTGATACACACTTGTCATGAAATATTAATATGATTTCGGACACATGTTTGAAAACTCTTTGCAGCGTTTCTACTTCGTTTTTATAAATTTGTGATGCGTGGCAGGTAATCTTCGAAATCAACAAAGCGTTTGTGGACCTTGATGTTTGGGGATTGGAATCGTTGATGAACATGCACAAAAGCCTTAGCGATTACAATAGCTGCAATAGGATGTTTTCATCAACCGCTACCACACGTGCAACTTCTCCCTGGATGCCCCGTGTATTTTATAAAGCAATTGCTCTGCTGTTTGAATAAGCTATTATTTCGTTTAAAAAGATATTATCTTGTTAAAACAAGATATGATAACCAAAATAATATACGCCACTTAAAAAGAGGCCAATGTTTGTGAAATACAGATTACATGATTAATTAAATCAGATGTCAGGAGCAGACATCAACACATCCCCTTCAGACCACATAATGCAGATGGGGGAGATATAACCGTTCTGCTGAAATTTGCATATCATCTGATGTGTAGTTTGTAAGAATGTGTAAGATCCCTCTGTGCTAGATTGAGTTCTGTATATTTCATTTTATTTTGTGCCCTTGACCAGTTTCCAAGATTGAGGATTTGGTGAGCACATACTCTTTGTCTTGTTTGTCAGTTACAAATAGATTGTTTACTGATATCTTAGAACATTATATTAGGCTATTCACTAGATTGTATATGGTCTAGAGTAGGTATGTGAGGCTGTTAGCTAAAATTTAAGAAAACAGACATGACCTTGTTAACGCATTTAATGGAAACCACTATTGGAAATGAAATAAGTACAGTGCGTTCTCTTGTGTCATAAGTCAAACGATATTCTGAATATAAAAAAGAGTGAGCAATTATTCATTCCTACTTTAACCTCAGTCTCTATAATTATACTTGTGTTGAGATATAATTTGAGACGAAACACTTGTTTCAATTTTTGAAGAAATGCTAATGAAGGAATAACACGACAGGGTCACTAAGATACATTTGAAGGTACTTAAATTGCCTTTAAATACGTTTATCTTCGAGACATATTTTTATTACAAACTAACACATCAAATGAATTCCCAAATTATAACATAACTTTGTGAGGTCATGAGAAATATTAAAGGTCAGGCACCTGCTAATTAATTATGTTGATACATTACTGTCTGTATTTTAATTTCAACGGAAAAACAGCAGCAAAGTAAAACAAAACCTTTAATATATTAAAACTATCGGCTACTGTATCTTTTAGGGGAAATATAACATTATGCTAGTGTTTAAATATGTAATCGTGTATACCAACACCAATATTTGTCGTTTTGTCTGTTTCCCGGATCCCAAAAAAGAGGTCGCGAGTTCGAAGTTCGCAGTGGCATCCTAATGTTATTTTACTTTTTGGTATTTTTATGTTCAAACTTTCATTTAAGGTAACTCATCCCACTTTTTGGGTTATTCTAGGTTTTTTCTGTCTTATGTATAAACACCAATATGTATGTTTCTATCTATGCGTACGCCATGTCAAACAAGACGTTGCGAGTTCAAAACTTGCGGCAGCATCCCAGTGTTTTTTTAATACTTTTTCTGTATTTTAATAGTAAAGCTGTCTTTTAAACTATAAAACTTATCCCAATTGTTTTAATAGTTTTACTCCTTAATATGATGGCATTTAACCTAGTGAAGGAAAATTGTTCGTATTATGGAGTCTAGATTTGAAAATGAGGTAAGTAGTGATATTAGCTATTTATGTGGCTTATTGAACATAATATTAACATGGTCATTATCGGATATTATTATAAAACATTATCAAATCTGGTATACAAATGTTAATGGTATTAGTCATTCATATTTTGGACATTGTTTTAAACTAATAAACTGATAGAGAGCAATATGTTAAATAAAAATCTAAAATGAAATGATGATCGATGGCATAAGATTGACATGTTAAGTATGCACAAAAAAATCACTATTTTTTCAGAAAGGTCTAGCTAACTCCACAAACGAACTATTTATGACAAGTTTTATTTATATTTGATTAAATTAATATTTGATTTAATTGAATTGTTCGTTGTTTAGTTTAAATTTTTTATACCTTTACATGTAATTTTACTTTCTGGATTTGACATTTTGAATAAATTCAGTTCAGTTTGACCTTACCGTTTTTCGTAAACACTAATAATGTAAATTTTGTATCTAATGCTGACCTAGTTCCTTACCTTGATTCACAAATCACTGAAAATTGAAGTAAACAACGTCTTCTTATATATTTAATTTTTTTTGACTAAGATTCATAAAGTGAAAACGAGGCCATAATGGGAGTACGTGATGTTAGGCATGCAAAAACCCTCTATGTTATTCTAGAAACATGATCAGGTGAATCTCATACGGAAATCTGTTTTGCGTCTTAAATTAGCGTACAATTATTTTTATAGAGAATTTAGTCAGTCGGATTTTAAACCGTTGACACTTAAAGGTACTTTATTGTGACCAGTTAGAGTTGAAGTTCTACATTTTGTTTAAATTATTTGGATTCCGAGGGATTATTTTTCACTAGAAATTCGTGTGTTCTAAATTAATTATTGAACAAGGGCAGTTATCGAAATTTACAAAGATTTCAATACTGGAATATTTTTTCTGTGATTTAACAAAGAACTGTTGCCACATCAGTACGAAACTGAAAACATCACACGTCTGGGATTAGGACTCATTTTCTTTAAGACATTTAATTATCAGGACTTCTATTTTTTATTCTTGGATTACTCCTTGACTATGTTTGGATTTGATTCGTAAAACCGTGAGTACTTTATCTCATTTTTACCTTGTGTTTCAAAGGAAATAAATAATATGTCAAATTTTACAAAGCTTCTTGTCTTCACTTTTTGCTTGATGCGTTTTGTAAGAGTCTAACCGTAACATAATCAGTTGACATAGTGTAGAGATAATACTTCATCTATAAACATGTAACACAATATAGACACAAGTTATTCAAGATGTAAATTAAAATGCATGACTTATGTAAAATCATTACTAAAAATAGCATATAAATTAGATATATAGCAATGTACAAACTATCATTTCAATTAGATATATAGCAATGTCCTGTAGAAGGACTAGGTCAATTAATATGCTTTGAACAGTCCTTGATTACAGACTTGATAGCACATTCCACTCTGCTTGGTGTATATTTGTACCCATCAATCTTAAAGTTTGAATTCATTGATTTAGGTCATAGGAAATCTATAATGACTGTATATCATATGACAGCTAACTGCTGAGTCGTCTTGCTGGTATGTTTCTAACGGATACATTTTTTTCCTAGCAAGTTAATTCCATGTTTTTTGTGAATATGTGCGCATGATCGAGCGTTTTTCGGGGATTGTACGTGCAGAAAAGGTGATTTTTGCTGAGACATGCCGAGGCGGGTTTTAATCGCACTAAAAAAACAATTACAAATTCTGTAACCTCCAGTAAATTAGTATTTCCCAGTATATAATTTCACTCCATTCTGATGACATGAGCATGGTCGAGGGTGTTTAGAGGTTATTCCTTGCAGGGAAGGTGACAGTTGCCGCAACCTGCAGACCAGGATCAGAATCGCATTAAGGAAAACATTTTCAAATTATGTACCATGTAGGATACTAAAATTTCCCAGTATACTATTTCACTCCTTTCTGATGATGTGCGCAACCTCGAGGTGTTACAGGGTTTGGAGCGTGCACGGATTGCGACTGAATCAAATTCATTTATGCATTATTCTTTGCCGTTTTGTTGCATTTAAGTGCAAGGCTGTGTTATTAACGATACATTATTCTGGTAGATATAAACCGATATTTACATCACTTTGAGGAGATTAAACGTGCAGCTAAAGCTCAAGAAAATAAATATACTCTTGTAAATTGAATGCATCATTTTGTTTTTAAATTTACGATAGCTACTCAAATCTAAATCGGACAGATGAATCAACTGATAGGGACAGCCTATATTCCACTTCCACAATTTAGTTGCAGATATACAACTGCAGAAAGAGAAATTAGTATCTGCTTTCATTAGTTCTGATAGAATACCCCTTATAATAAACGCACTGCTTCGTTTTTCAATAGATTATAGATCCTCCGTATATATCCTTTATGATATGTCCTAATAACTAAACAGTGCATGAGCAATACAACAACAGACTTTACAAACGTTGTCCGTCAAACAGCCATGCATTGTATTCAAACCGCCTTCCTTTGGAAGTTGTACCATCCCTGCTCGCTCATTAGAATAACTACATATATATATATATATATATATATATATATATATATATATATATATATATATATATATATATATAGGTGTGTGTGTTTTCTTTCATTGATTTACCCATTCTCTCTTCTGTCTTTTTCTGTTTGTTTCCTTTCATCATTTGTCCTATTTCTTTTATTTTGCATTTATTCCTATTTTACTTTCTGTTTTTCTATTTTCGATATTTCGGTCTTTTTATGTTTTTGCAAAGATTATATAACATCAACTACATGTTTTGTACGTACACTATTTAAGTGCATCAGTTTATCATCAAATTTAATAATGCAAATGGTAATACTTAAACGCTTAAGATTCACTTCATATGTTTGTTCAGGGAGCCTTGCGTTTTCAATAAAGCAAATGGCATGGTGACATTGCAGAGTCAACTATAATAGTTAATATAATATTGACAAAAGAAACTCAGTAAGGTTTTTGCATAATTTTATAGCTAGCAAATTCAGGCACCTTGAGATTTTGTTTGAATGCTTTGTGAAGTAATTTTAACTAGACATACCTGAGCCTTTAATATTTGAAAGTGTTTTATTTTAAGGCGCCTTTAATAACTTTTAAAATATTAGAAGCTTTTTCGAATTGAGTAAAGCGAAGTGGTTGATTTGTTACATTTGTTTTTTTCAATATTATATTGTAATATTAGTAAGATGCAGCGAGGCAAAACATTCTCTACATAACGCAAAACATTGGGTAAACTAAAATACTAAAATTAAGGGTTATACACGCAAGTTGCTCTTAAACAAGAATCTAGAAATACTCATCTTGAAAGGATTCCAGTGGCCTAACGGATTTCCATATGATAACAGTAAATAAAATATATCGTATGAGTTTATCTCAGTCATAAAACAAGTTCCATCCCAAAGGCTTGACCCTTATTTAAATCCACATGCCCCGTACCATCACAAAACCCGATCCCATGCTAAGGTCCGTAGACCAGTAGTGTCCAAAATATAATCTAAAGTTTATGTAATTCCTCATTTTATTAAATAGCTACTGACTGCCTAGTTAAGCCACCACGTGAGTCATTTTTACAGACTTTCACACCAGGATCATTAGTTTAGTCTTTGAAGCAATGGCGCTAATATGTGACCTTTTAAAACATAGGAGCAACCTTGGAGGAAATCCACTATTGACTGAGTTACCAAAGCATTTGGCAGACACTTTCTTCCAGGTCCAGTGAATCCATTGACAGCAAAAAGAAATAACTCATGAAGCTTTAATTATCACATGAGATAAAATGCTGAAATATATATATATATATATATATATATATATATATATATATATATATATATATATATATATATATATATATATATATTAGATAAATATATAGATAGATTGAAGGAGGGGGACTGTAAATGAATTTGAATGTGCGCGCATTATCATATGGTAAGAATATATTGGTGAAATAGTGACCAGGTTAGGAATGAGTTATGACCTAGCAGTAAAATTCTCCAAGCGTAATAGCGTCATATATGAAGTACTGAACTTGGAAATGAGGCATTATTATACATTTTTGTCTGTACAACAACTACAAAAGAAAATTAAAAATGACTAACAAGCAAAAGCTATGATCAACTTTAGTTCGATTAAGAGTCGTGTAGGTACATATTAAAAGATAGGCGTGCTATGTATGCACAGAAAATATCTCAATTTTCATAAATGTGTAGCTAGCTCCACAATCTAACTTTTTTAAGACAATTTGTATTTATATTCATATTTGATTAAATTTATATTAGATTTAATTTAATTTTCG
>CM068832.1:51353347-51355847 GCA_028554795.2 Sinohyriopsis cumingii
TAATAACATCACGCCAGCAAAACAGATGTTTATACATTCATATTGCAGTATATTGATTACCAAAACAATTTCGATTTGTTGAAATATTTAAAGAATTGATATTTTGAACTAGAGTGCAAAATCATCACACAGTGCGTGTCGGATGCGACAATTTGTATATAAAAATATAGCTCAGCTCCCATGAGACAACATAAATTAAAGTACTTTCACCATATATGCACTTGCAAACAGACAGGAACACTCTCCTCACAGTAAAATTAATTTCATCCATCCTGAACTTGAACTGGTAACTAGACGATGAAATGTTTAACAGAAACACCGGCTTATTAAACGCTCCCAAGTAACGAGGTCAGAAATAATTGCTTGAGACGATGCTAAAAGAAATATAAAGAAAAGATCCTAACATGCAATCATTTAGTTTGAAAATATTTTTTATTCAAAGAAAAACCGAAACTAAGGAAAACGTACGGGAATTGGTTGCTGAATAATATATTGTTAGGTTTATAGTTAATGTCTAATTTTAATGTGTGTGTGATTTGGACCTTTAACGTATTTTTCTGAAACATTCATTCATTTTGCTACGATGTATGCAGTGTACCTGTTAGTTTATAGTGATTTATAGCAATGGGGCATCATGCCGCAGGCATGTAGCATGATGACCAACCAGCGACGTTATCCTGACAGGAGGCCGACCAGTCCTAACCTTTTCATGCAGAACGCCTAGCGATTCAGCTCTTAGTACCCTTTTTGGAAGTCTTTGGTGTGACTCTGCCAGGGTTTGAGCCTGTGACATCCCTATTTACTAGGCAACTTGAACGGTTTGTATAATTTTAAAGCGCTGCAACAGGCATGATATTCTAACGTAGGTGGAAAAAGTACTGGTAACAGTTATATAATGCTAAATAAAGGAATGAGAGAACGCAATAAAGAAGTTATGGAACACGTGTTACTCAAATGTGAGGGTGTGAGTGAGGGGATAATGACGAGCGCAACACAGTAACGGAACGTGCAAGCAAGTAAAGGAAGGCCCACGCATCCCGCAGCATTACACCCTGATTGACACATTCCAAGATAAAATTATACATTTTAGTTACGTACTTTAAAGTGCAATTTCATGTACCAGAATACAACTCTGTCAGCTGCAGTCAATCTAGACATGTGATCTTTTTAGTAGGGAAATACCGCTTAGACATGAAGCGTATGAATGCAGAATGAATTTAAGGACGAATAAAAAAACATTTAGCAAATAAAAGTATTTTCTTGGCACAATAATTTGAAACTTTTCAGGTATGAAGATATGTTATTAAATAAGACGTTATAGTACTGATTTTGAGAAGGTAAGCAATTGACTTGTGAAAAATCCCACATAAAGCACACTACTTGCATTCTTCATCATTCATAATGTTCACAAATCCCATTAACTTTTCAAGCGCGTGAAATACAATACAAAGTCGAGTGAATAGACTGACATTAAGCCATGGTAGTCAAGTAACCCCGTGCAGTTTAGGTTAACTAGGGAGAATAATTTTATCTAACAAGGATGGCCTTATCAGTTTATGAATTCCTTTCAGGTTGTAATATCAGATTGTTATATTACGTTTTCTTGCCTTTTGAATTCGGTCCTGTATTAGAAACAAAAGAAAAATTGTTGAAAGTAAGCGACGATCCTTGGCTTTTATTCTTCTTAGATTGAACTCATAAAAGTCAGATTCAATTGCGATTTAAATACTATCCTACATAAGGTAAATTTTGTAACACTGCCCCTTTTCTTTCATTTTATGTTTAGGTATTGTTAACAGCTCTTTTCGTTAGAGAAAACAAAGCTGCCTACTGATAACAATCTTAACGTCAGTGGCTGTATCAATGCAATATATTTCGTTTTTGCTAACACGAACGTTATAGACGGAGAGCTTATTGTAGTTAGTCACAGCACACACCATGTTCCGCTTCGGTCATTGTGAATATAGTCCGGTAAAAATGCTATACTGCAAAAAAAAAAAATATACAAATGCGGGGAATTTCAGTAAACAGTGGAATATACAGAAAGGAAAAAAGTAAATTCATTTTCAGGAACATAACCATCGTTTGTATTTCTGTTGAAACTGATAAATTCAAACTGGTATATTTCGATACAAATGACCAATTTTGTTTGACCTCTCAATACAATATTTTTTTTAACATATGGTCAACTAAAGAAAACTACATAATCCAGTTCGTGCATCTTGCATGGGGTGACTTGATGAAAATCTCTCATTCACATTCAGCAAGCAAAATACATGATCACCATCGTAAAGCTACTAGCGTAATGATTTGGGAGAATATGGAACTTGGGGCTTGGTGGCGAATGGATTGATGGATACGTGGAGGTTCATAGCCTGTGTTAATCGTAGATACTACGAGAAAATGAAAAGGGTTTGAGTGCTCAGAAATACCGGAGGTCCATTGTGCACAACAGTTAAATGTATAACGGTACAAAGAACAATACGTTGTATACTTTGCA
>CM068832.1:51358347-51438347 GCA_028554795.2 Sinohyriopsis cumingii
GATTGGTGCACTTATCAGTTTCTGTTTTAAGGCGTTAACCCTTTTTCCTGGCACACTCCCTAGGGAACATTATTCGGTTGCCCTTTCTTATTCAAGTCTGTTAATGAGCTGACAAAAGCCGCAAAATTGCGAACAAATTTCCCGTAAAACCCAATCAGACTGAGGAAATATTTTTCTGGTTTCTTGGTTTCTGGTATAGGTTCATCCCTTATTGATTCTATTTTTGTCTGGGTGCGGTTTAAACTGGGCTAGTCCACTTAGAAGATGTCCCAAACATTCTAGGTTTAAATATCCTATACTAGATTTGTTGGGTCTAGCTGTAAGATAAGCAGTGCAGGGTATATTGAACACATCCATACATACATTAACATGTTCATCCTAAGTATATGTATAAACGAAGATATCATCTACAAAACTATCGACGTTTTCCATACCGTTGAGACGAACGCAAGACGCACCGGCGTTGACTAAACCGAAAGGCATGACTTTAAATTAATAAAGACCTTTGGGAATCGCGAATACCGTTAAGTAGCGGTCATTATCAGCGATTGGTACCTGACAATAGCCCTTGGTAAGGTCTAACTTCGAAATGTATTTTTGACCTGCCAACTTCGAAAATAAGCTTTCTATGTCTGGCACGGGTTCTGTATTGAACATGGTGGTTTAATGGAGCTGCCCAATGTCAATGCAAAAACAATTTGTCCCGTTTATCTTTGTGACTAACACAACGAAGGACCAGTACGGGGAAACTGGAAGGTTCGATCACTTCCTGGGCTAGCATTTTTTCCGCTTCTTGGTTGATTGTCTCCCGCGCATTAAAGGGTATTATATATCCTTTAATTCTGATCGGCTCTGAGGTATTCAATTTGATCTAGTGTTGAATCCAGTACGGCCTGGTTTGTCCATAAACACGTCTGGGTATTGGGACCAAAGCTCCAAGATCTGCGTACGCTGACCCTCGGATAAATCCGGGCGTACATTGATCTGGTCTATACCTTCTTTCCTTATGTCAATGGGGTATTCAATGGGCATTTCGGTACTGGAAACGAATTCCGATTCGTCACAATACCTATCCTCTATCTCCGCTACACATACTACGTTCAAGAGCTCCTTGTCAAGTGTTTGACTAGGCCATTCTACTTAGAGTTTCAGGATATTGGAGTGAAATATTTTGGACTTACTTTCCATGGCAATGATGTAATCCATTTCTCATTTCACCTGCTTGACTTCGTATGACCATTTCCATTGGACTAGCAGCTTTTTTATTCGTAGGGAGAAGCAAGAACACTTGATCACCTACATCAAACTTATTGGTCCGCGTTCATCGGTTGTAGTACTTCGCACACTTAGGGCTAGATGTCGTGAGTTCGTCTTGCGGCATTCGACATGTACTCACTAACCTTAGCGTAAATCAAACAAGCATTGGTAAGTGGCCTTAAATTCTTCGTCGTGACCTCGTCTGAACACAGTTCGCGTAGAATACGCATAGGACCAGGAACTGTCCTAGCGTGCAATAGTTAAAACGAGGAGAAGCCTAAAATTTCTCGTGGAACCTCACGATAGGCGAACATAATTGCGTTTAGATACCTATCCCAATCTATAGATCTTTCTGCACACATCCGTTGCAATATTTGTTTCAACGCTTCGTTGAATTTCTCTACCAACCCATTGCACATAGGTTGGTAGGGTGTTGTGCGCAACTGTTTAAGGGACAACAACCTACTAATTTCTGCCATGAGATCTGAGGTGAATTGCGCTCCACAACCCTTCTGGATACTCCGATCCTGCTGAACGTGCCTACGAGCGCTCCGGCTACACGTTCAGTTTCAATCGATGGCAAAGTTATGGCTTCAGCGTACCTAGTGGCGTAATCTACCAGCGTTCAGATGTATCGTTTTTTCCGATCTGTATGTGGAAATATAGGTCCTAACATGTCAACTGCTACTCTTTTAAATGGAGTATTTATCATGGTCATCTTACCTAACGGTATTCTAGTTGTCCTTTCCTTAGCGACCGTCTTCTGGCAATCATCTCACGAACGTCAAAACCGCGCTACATAACTATTGATACCAGTCCAATATAATTCACGTGATACCATATATGTTGTTTTCTTCATGCGTAAATTGGCGAGTTTTTGAGTGCATGCGACCTAAATTTCTGGTTAACCGCTAGTTGCAAGAATTTTCTATGAAGTTGAGAGCATTATTTGTACATTAAAATTTTCGAAGAAGAAGCTTAGAGGACCCACCCCCCAACCCCGTTCTTACATTTCCTCTCGGTACCTCACTTTATCAGCGGTTGCACGTAATGACGCGTCATGTTCTTACTCATTCGAAACATTTTCAAAGGAGATATCACTAATGGCTCCCGGTACTTTTAATTTACGAAGGGGTTTGTTATCCTCCTTCACTTGAACTCTGGTTTGCACTGCTTGGATGATCCGGAAACGGACTTCGGATATGGATGGAAGTCTGGATCCCTGAACATTACCAATCGTAAATTCATAGATCGGGTTGGATATGCCCAACGCTTCCACGGTTCCGGTCAAGAAAGGTGTTTCGATAACTATCCTTGCGACAGGAACGTGGTCGATTGTTTGATTCAGTAACACACAAGGCGATTTGAACCCAAGCAATTGGTCATCCCGAACGAGGTTCAAGTTTCACGACTACACTAGCGCACCCTCTATCTCGTAAAACGGTTATTTCTTGTCCGTTGACAGTGCCGTTTGTCGTCGGTGCCCTTCTAATAGGAAAAACACATGTGCAGATCAATTGGATAGCATCACGACCGATGCCTGCTTGCATCACCGTCACGTACACTGAATCCCGGTTACTATGCTGACATACATCGAGGTTTCCCTCTAAAACGGTCTGCCTTCAATGTCCACCGCGACTCACTGGACTGATCTCTTGTGCTTAGGAAAATTGGGGAGATGTGACCCCACTCCTTGCAAGTAAAACACTGCTTGCCCTTATGCCTTCCTTGTTATCCGTACCAAGTCGTTCAGGTTCCCTGGGTTTTTCGTCCTTGACATGATTCCCAACTTTGCTGTCTCGCGAGATGACATACTGAGAACTTCCCGAACGTCAGGCAATAAATAATAAAGAACCAGAATATTTCCATCCCAATATAATTCCTGAAATCATATCGGTGTTACCACGTACTGGTAGCTCAGGTATTAAGGCAGATATTCAATATGGGGATTGTAAAATTTGAATCGCAGAGAGACCAAGCTGTCAAGAATGACATGGACAAAGGCATTGAAAAGTTCTAGATAAAATTGGAATACTACAGCAATACGGAATAAGATTGAATTCCGGATAAATATATACAGTCTGCAGAACATATATTTCCCTATGTCTACAATTTCACGGAACGAGTTACATATCAACACTTGACATTGATTTTAGAAATATGAAATAATCCAGTGGAAAAAATAATGTAACTAAGACTGCCTTTAACTCAAATATTATGTAAACAACATTTTATTTCATGACAGGCATAGTTCAAGGCAGTCGTTACAACTTATAATCATAGACACATGTAGATAGTTTGCTTACAAGGTACAATCATGTGCAAAAGCCAAGCATGCAAACTAATTTATAATTTTAAGTTCATCAATATATTTTACCATTATGTAACTGAACCACCTAAAACAATCATAGCTGTCATATGCACTTTTATGGTCCATTTTGCACTTCCTTCTAACAGTGTTGTATTAATTGTTTTCAGGTCACGGAGCAGGTTTATATCAGCACGTTTACATAATTGGATATCGTATAAAAAGGACATTTCAGTAACATGCAGAAATGACACGCTTAGTAGGTGCTTCACCAGCACTTGGTTGTTGAAATGAAGTCGTATACATATGGGTGCTCAAGTTCAAAAGTAGTTTTATCAAAATATATGTTTGACAAGGACATTTACCCATTGGTGTTCAATGTTGTTTTCTAACGCAATATCAACATCACGGCCCGGAGCATTCTTTGTTTTAAAAACATTAACTACTTTGATCCAGAAAATGCATTTTGACCATTACTTGCTTGATATCGAAATGTCTTTGCAGCAAGTGGTTTCATAGGGCATCACACACAGTATGAAGACATAATTGTATTGTAAAACAATTGTAATGGCATTTAATATTGCATCACGAAAAAAATAATTCAATGTCATTTATTACCTGCGCAAGCAGCGCCTAAAGCATAATTTTGATAGAACAATTTCCATATTTTAACACTCAGTTCCTACATTACTATTTGGCACAGCTAGATCAGGAACAATTAAACTATTTTTGATTATAATTCCGAGATGGTTAAAATGACACATATTACACCGTGATCTAACAATCACCAGTATTTGACGTTTTCAAGTATTTCAGCCACGAGAAATATACCCGTGATGACTTTGTCGTCCACTACTGATTTGTTTTCCCATCAGTTAATGAAACTCTCGCTATTGATAATTTTGATTCAAGGGTAATTACTTGTGTTGTGTACGACGATGTGATACTTGAAGTCCAATCCCACAAGAATAATTTCAGGAGGTCGACACGATACGTGACAACTGTGACATGTTGATGATATTTCCTGGTTCTGACGCGCAAGGCATTGGAAATATTGATGGACTTCAAGTGCCGCCAATTTCTCGTGGGAATTATTCCGTGCTTTTTCACAGAGGACCCATATAGTTTGCTCACGATTGATTTGACTGGTGGACCATAACAAAATATCGCACGGATTTTACGTAAGTTCCTGACGCGGCAAAAACAATCATTATAATCATACAGAATGCCGATTTCTTCCAGTGATGTCACAGAGGAGTATGAAAGACGACGACTTAAATCGGCTCGTGAATACAAGGATGTAAAAAATATGTTATAGTTAAGACAAAATGCACGTGCAGCGAAGTGAGGTGTTAACTATACCTCTAAGTATACCACACAAACTACAAAAGTGGTCAGCGTCTCAATTTCCCCACAAAACAAATCGATAGACGAACAAATGAAACGGCAGTTAGAACAGCAACAAAATGACTAAAATGGTCTTGGTTGACTGTATGACAATGGCAATCTTACTGCTGGAGTTGAAACACCTGATGAATCAATTGGAGCTGACAACAACGCATTAGAAGCATTAATGAAGCCACATAGATTTGTCTCCGACAACATCATGGACCGCGCCTTTGTGTGTGAACTGATTAAAGACATTAATGATATGTTTTGTGATCCTGGTGATGTGTGCTGGGGCGATCGAAAAACTTCGTATTTTTCATGTTATTTAAGTTGAGATGCAACGCTTTATTGTAAATACAACCCATATCATTAGATCAATCATCACATCTCATCAGCAAGTCCATAATTTAACGGGACATTTTCTACACCAATTACGCTGAGAAATTACGTACACTTGAGATGGCATTAGGGTCATAGTTAGTGTATTGCTTTTTTCCTAATATCCGATCAAAGCTTTATGGCGGTCATTTTACAAATAACTAATTTATGTTTTAACAGACAGTGGCACCACCTCGAATAATATTGAACTTTCTGCAAGCTTTCTAGAAGCGATTATTAAATTCGACGACGAATAACATTGTTGACCGGCAAAGACTATAACATTTGTATGTATACATATGGGTACATACTCATTTTCTTTTTAAATTTTAATCAGATATGAGAAATACGTGTTTGGTATCAAACTGTCACCAGTAACATCAAGGTTGACCTGCCCACTTTCAAGATTACAAACAATATTTACTCAATGGATTTTATATCTCGCTTGATATTGTCAGGATTATCTCAACAATTGAACTCAGTATAGCCTGTATTGGAATTCGTGGCAGTTATGAAACTGAATCTAAAAGGACATAGCTGTTTGGGCTGATATGCTGTTTGTTTTCTCGCCAAATGTGGAACCAGGTGATTTTAATGTCGGCCACCACAGTGTCACTGGTGTATTTTTTCATTTCATAATAATCGGCTTACATATTCGGCTTAGCCGTGTGGATCCTGACAGGCACTTTGAATTGATTCGGTGAAACATAGACAATATAACTATCATATATCGACATGATCTTTAATTTAATGACAGTCGTACGTTGAAGTATGATACAGTGTGTGCAGTTTAATGCGAGAAAACCCGTTTATATGACATATTACGGAACTGATATGTGTAATGTTGTTCCTGGATTGTTAACAAGGGCACCAAATGTGCTCATGACCTTGTCTTCGCACGCTGGAGTTGCGATGGGAGACGTTGATACTCTCAAAACATATTTAGATTACAGAGTTTACGATTGGAAGTGGTTCAGCCGATTTGACATTGACAACAAAGAATTGTTGACTAGGCAACCACCAAAACCGATTACACTACATAAACGATATCAGTCGAAGTTGGTAAAATTATCAATGAAGCCGCGACTAATAGATTCAGAATCTGCTCAACTATGTACAGCTCATGCAACGATTTTAAATATAGCATTGTGTCTTAGCGCCTTTTAAGAAGCGATAAGCACATCAGTATTGTATAAATAATGGCTCAGTTAAACAAATCCATTAAATCCTGAGTTTTACATGGGCGAGTACTTACTCGAAGCATGAGATGTTTAGTTTTTACTCACACCTTATAAACTTCTTTGATCAACTAAACATTGAATTTCAAGAACAATACACGTCTGGGGTTTTTCTTCCGTTTAAGACCTTCGTGTAAAATGAGGAGAAACTTGCAGAAAACAACAATATCATTTACGGTGACGACAGTTTCTTTGAAAGTTTGAAAAATTGTATCAAGGAGTTGGAATGCGTCGACAACAACGAAGACAGCGTCGATCACAACTTGTGGAGGCTCATTAAAGTTTACGTGTTCAGTTTCCTTCAGTCACATATTTGGGTTTTGCAGCTATCGTTGGGAGTGCAAAAGGCTTGTTTACGACTGATAAGGATGACAAAATATAGAGCATTGGCTAAAGGAGACTGAATTACAATTAACTGTCATAGGTGTTTGTATTTAACGTTAGACGTAAATATGTGATGGATTCTGACTTCGGTGATATGGCCACTAATTTATTGACAAAGTGTTATATTAGCTGACCAGCGATGAAAACATTGTCTCAATTGAAATTTTTAAAAAAAGATCTCGATTGTTAATCATGCATATGTTTAGCAGTCCTTCGGCGAGGACGAGAATGATTGTTTCCGACCTTACTCGGTATATTCATGAATATGAGTGATACCCCGCCTCCAGAACGCACAACTGACTAAGCGCAAACACTCACCAAGTGTATATTTCGTATGAATGTTTAGGCAGTTAGGTATAAATGAGTATGCGTGTTGAAAATCGGCCTGTCAAGCAATCGCACTACGCGATTACATTATTAATAGAACGTGACTGAACATCAGTGCAACCGTCGAGAAAAAAAACACCGAACTGTAAAAGTGCAAAATGAAAACAGGAAGAGACGCACGCTGATCATGTGTGTGAGGACGTAGATATTACTAGCCGGCTTGCTACAACAACAACCGTTGGCCTTGGTGTGCCTGTAATCACTATCATGACAATCATCGTAGCTGCACGAATACATATTATTATTGTGGCAATATCTGTTATTTTTGGTGTCTCTGATGGTGTCCGCAAATTAATTTCGATACCATTGCATTCACGAATATCTATTTTATTGCACCTCTTTGATCGTAAACTAAATAACAGATGGAAAGTGAAACAAAGTGTAGCAAAATACAAAAAACTAATTTCCTTATTGAGAATTTAGTCCTAGAAACTTCAATACTTTTACCAAAGTATAGAGAATTCTGAATATTGAAGGTCCTGCTGTTTCAATTGTTTTGCATGTGCCTAATTAC
Source organism: Sinohyriopsis cumingii (assembly GCA_028554795.2). Classification (NCBI taxonomy): domain Eukaryota; kingdom Metazoa; phylum Mollusca; class Bivalvia; order Unionida; family Unionidae; genus Sinohyriopsis; species Sinohyriopsis cumingii. The sequence continues at coordinate 51,366,203 of CM068832.1, forward strand.
CAATGGTCTAGCTCTTTCATAATGATATAATCCAGGATGTATCTAAATGAATTAACAATAATCATGAAAGAGTGTTTTAGTTCAAAAGACAATAAGCACTTTGCAATTTCAATGAATACATTAATAAAACCATCATTTCAAATCATAACTGATACCCAGCTAGAAGACAGATTGCACCAGACAGAGGCTACCTTAGGACCAAACAACTCTGATCTAAACGACGTTATATATATATATATATATATATATATCACCAATTGACCTATGTCGCTATAACATTCATTTTGAAATCTTACATTTATATTAATGGAAATTACCACAAACTGTATATATATATATACAACCAATCACAAGCTTGCATTGCTTCACGTGTGTTTGTATTTTTAGTCACAACTATTGTTTAGAAAAGAGTCTAGTCCTATGTTTTCTTCTTCTAAGTGTGAAGTCAGATTTGTAATGTTGTGTAAGCCTGTATGAAAGGCAAACTAAACGTAGGGAACATAATAAAAAGAAGAACACATTGCACATTGGACAGGCTAAAGAATAACAAAAATGATTCTTGATATAATCCTTTTAAAAATATATCTTCACTTTTTTCAATTTGTGAGTACCCATAGCAGTCCAACCCCATCCAACAATACGGTGTCATTTAGTATTCGCAACCGTCATTGGCATCAGATCATCCTAGTCTTCGCATATCCTAAAGATCATAGGAAATATTATTACTCTATTACTGTTGACATAGACGGAGTGCCAAATGACTGAATACTAAGACCTGTTAAATACCGCGAGACCCGAATCAAGAATCGAAACCTTAGGTGCCATTCATCGTCGTGAAATGTCACACCATATCCTTTCTCAACTGATTTAAATTTAAATCAGGTGAAAAATAAAATTCACTACAATGTCACGCGGACGGTTAATTGGACACATGGGCGGACCCGTCTGGCGGTCATGAACAATTACAATATGCTCACATCAGTGTTGATAGAAGAAAACAAGATTTTGTTTTAAAGCTTTTGATTTGTCTCAGTGACTTCACGGTCTCTCTTAAGTAAAAGAAACATTTATTTACTTTTCTGAATCGTTCACCATACCCCAGAAACGTCATAGTTTCAAAGCTAAATGTCTGACAATAAGTACTGACAGGTAAGGTGTGGAGTAATAAGTATATTTTCAAAGTTATTATAATTTAAAATGTGGACCGCTAGTAAGAGGAAGTATTCCCATTTATAAATATTAACGGCGCCATATATAAGCCATAGACAAAAGTGAAAGTCTTATTCCACACAGCCAATTAGCAATTTTTTGTTCCAAACTAATAATGATATATATATATATATATATATATATATATATATATATATATATATATATATATATATATATACTTAACTCCTCTTAAATTTTATTCGAACACAACAATGAACTCAGATCATAGATTACGAAAGAATGATACAAAATAAAATAAAAAACAAAATATGACGAATTCGTTTCCAAAAATGTGCATAGTTTTCACCTGACATTACACACAATATAAATAATTTTAGATAAATCCATGTCTTCAACTTAAATCAAAGTAATCATCTTTAAACAAATGGAAGAAAAATCAAAATTCCGGAAGGCTAAATATCTGCCCTTGATCACGGACAAAGGCTAAAGAAAGCAAGTAATATAAATTAAATATACCTAAAATATAAAGTGTATTTTTCTGGAATAGTTACCATATTTAAGGGTTCATGCGACACACATTATTTCGATCTTATTTGATACATGTGCTCATGCCATTTTAATCTAAGAGAACTTTCAAATGGTCGATACATATCGTGATAATTTTACCCCCCAGCAGAAAAGGCATTTTCGTCATATTATTGAAAACAGTTTCCTGTCCTGGCGTACTAATATTATACGTTGATATCATCGGCGACACAGAAGCACATAATATATGTTTTAAATGAATTCTCAAATTTTTATTTTCCAAATACTTCTGTCTGCATGTTGATTTGGATAATAGCTGAGTTACGTTTTAAAACGCTATTAGACAGTAGTATTACACACTGAAAAGGTATTTGCTTAATGGTATTCACCCCTCAGTAAACACCATTTTATTGGTATAACTTGCATTGTGTTAAATACCACGAATGACAAGTTTTAACATTGTTGTATTGTCCTTGAATTGATTTTGTGCTTTGACATTTACCATTGGAAATGTGCATAGTATGTAATCCTTATGGTTATGACAAGATCAAACACGCTATAATAGTCATACATATTTTCCCGCATAAACCTCTGAAATGTGCACACTAGGTATTGTCTGCGTAATCGGAATCACTTTGCTTTGTCGGCCTTGGTTGGAATTCTTTTTCAGAAAGCCTCAAAGAGGAAACCGAAAGTAAAAAGTATTTTAGTGGAAATGTCACATTGGCTTGCGTACTCCATATATGGAGAGAGTGTTTCAAATTTAAGGTCTATGTATCTATAGACAAATTTTCTGGTTCTTGAACTACCATGGAGTGTGATTAACATGATTTTGTTTACTTAATCCTGTCCTGTAGAGATTACTGTCTGAGATGATCCTTAACAAAAGCTAAATATATTTTCTCGTTCAACTGGAATTCGACATATTTCGTGAAGGTAGGTACAATATAGTGTATGTTCGTATTCTTAAAAAAAGCAAACTTTTCTTGTAATGCCGACTGTCTGAACGTACATTTTTATTCGTCTGTTATACTGAGTCCTGCTAAACCACTGAATAAATCATTAAATAAGTGTATTGGTGCAGTATACATTTGTGAGAAGGGTTGTCGTTCTTCATGTCACCTACTTTGATCCAAGGAAGTTCTCAATGTAACATGCATACATATTTAATATACATTATTAGAAAGAAATAAAGACAATGGTCATGATAATAAAAAAATCACGAGTAGTCATAAAAGGTGAAATAGCCACATAGTTGACGGAGTTTGGATTTTGTATCCCTTGGTCTTTGTCTGGTTTGGATGGAGTGCATTAGTTGCTACTGATGGGGGATGGGCTAGATTATGGATTATTGCCTCTGGTATTGACAATGCCGATGAAGTAAAGTTGCCTAACGTTTAACAAATAATGCCTATTTTGCTAAGATTGACGTTAGCGTAAATGTGTTGGATATGGAAATAACCGTCCCTGCATTTTATTATCAAAACGTTAGTTTGATATTATATTGTCGCTTATAACATGGACGCGTACTCATTGACTCTTCTAGTTCTGAGTTTGTACGGTTCTTGAATTTTTTTTAAAGTGAATATTTTTGATGAGAAATTGATGGCAATTAAAACATCGTTTGAATACGTTTGATAGATGTTTATGATAGAAAGCAACTTTTGAAACAATGGATTCAGTGGAGGCCTTAAAATGGTGACATTCTGGAATATGATTACACATTGCCGAGAGGGAGTTAGTGTGAATAAATAAAGAGTAAGACAGACTCAGAAGAGGATTGTTAAGCAAATACTTATATTAGTGGGCCATTTAAATTTTCATGCAAACATATCACTGTCTATATTTCGATATTGCTGATGCTTAATTTGGCAATGATTGACATCACACGTGATAAACTAAGTTTTCTGAACAACGACTCTTTGCAAAATTATATTCAAGTGCTACCTTAATAGTTGTTGTCTTCGTCTCTTTCGGTTTGTTTTTACCCGTTAGGAAAAGCTACACAAACTTCAGACGTGTTTTACCTCAAACATTGTGGTTTTTCGAATATTATTGCCATTTTTGTAAGATACGAACACAAAGTGTTTACAAACAATAACGGAAATATACACGATTCTCTCCAAAACGTTATACTACACATGCATGTTAACTGTATGTGCTTTCATAAACAATTTTATATGATGTATATATTTATAAAACCAGGTTTTCCATCCTTACGATTAATTGTGTGCCTTGTGGACAATGTGCCAAGATGCAATTGATCAAAGTGTGCATGCTCCCATACAGGGCTATTTACTTTTTTGACAATATTTTTACCATATAAACCCCTGTTCATTATTTTATTTATGTTAAAATACATATTTTAATCGCACGAGAAGTTTTCATCGAATCACTCCTTCACCAAAGCCGTAAATATTGTCATTGTTTAGTTTTACAAGGTGAAATGTTGTTATATGATTCATTTCACCCTAGAATACCTCATATATTTCATATGTTGGCATGTATCTCTCTTGAAAAGGGCATTCCAGCGACTTGTATGGATCTATCACGAATAAATAATCTCTACCAGATCTTTTACCAAAACATTGTTGATGGACGAAAGAAGCAAGTCACGACCATGTAATTGTAATATGACAAGTTTTCTGTCCTGTATTATGACAGTGTAGATAAATCTAGGTTTGGAATTGAACCTTGAGCATCCATTTTGCAAGCGACTGTACTGCAACAATGAACGGTCATATATAGTTATCCTTGATAGTATGTGGGTTAATATTCTTTCTTGCATGGCTCTCGTCGGTGAGGTCGAACCGCTTTATCCCATGTGACAAAAATAATATTTTGTTACCTTTATAATCCAATGAAAGTAGCAAGAAGGGAATAAAGAATAAGCGATCGTGTAAATAAATTTCACCGATTTCTGTGATGAAGACGCACTGAATTTCCAGATTTTGGTCCCTTACTGCTCGGACCAAAACGCATATTCGAGGGGTTTAATACTCACGACATGCGTATGTTAAGATAAAACACATCTGAATATCCTGAAACGTCTTTCGTAATTACCGGTAATAAGTATAAAATGGGGATGCTAAGTTTCAGCAGCAAGCGAACTGTTCAATTACAGTTACTTGCAAAAATGTATTGCTGTTTCTATCTCTTATAGACAAATTAGCCAATATAAGTGACAATTAGGCAATTGATGTACTTATCTGACACACAGCTGCAATGAATTTTCAGCTGATTCTCTCTTAGCTCCAGCATCTCATGCATGTTTACTTCGGACAAATGACATTTTGCGTACTAATTGCCATTTGGTGAATACTGGTTACAGCAAAAATCGCCTACTTATTTTTCTGGTGCAGAAGTCCAATCTGTATCAAAAGACAGATGATCATGATTTTTGCATATACGTGATGCAAGTAATTGATATGGTCCATCCGACCATCCGACCGTTCGTCCATTCCTTCGTTCGCTCGTCATTTCATTACTTTTTGCAACCAAAGCTCAATCTATATTTGATTGATGGAGAATATCATCTATGTTGTGATTTCACGAGGATGAGACGCTGATAATAAATTGTTTGGTTCTTGTTCTGATTTTACAGGTGAATGATCACAGGTGTTCTTTTGTAGCCTTCCGATACTCCATATATAAATCGATTGAAGGACTATAATACTGTTTGGTATCATGTGTGTGCAATACGTGTTTAGTTCACTTTTTTCTTACGTTTCTACTTTGTTTCGCCTTTAATGTTGTTAAGAAAGACACATCGGGTGTGCCCTTAGCGAAAGCAATCTCCCAAAGAAAGGAAAACAATGAAACTTAAACTAAGCACTTTAATAAGTGTCTTAAACATTTACCTGACACAGTTTAGCAGATAATCGTTGGCTAGTCGTAACTGTTTTAAAATTATTTTCCACAGTGACAATAATATTCTGTCGTCGAGAATGTTTAGCCAGTTCAGTTCAGGTTTATCCCGAATAATCAACTTTTGGCTACCCGGGCCACCACCGCGCTCGACAATAATCTGTATCCTGAACATATAGAGTCTGTTGTCTTCACGATTATAAATAACAGTCCCTGTGCGTTCGTCATCAATCACACCATCAATGAAAATACCATATTGATCTATCAGGAACGTTGACCAAACGATCTAGCGAAGACGCATTATTGGCACAATATAAATTCGTGCAATTGTAACTCAAATGATGGATGTTTTGTTTAATCGGTTAATCAGTCTAAATCAAATCTGGCTGTGTATTCTGGTTCAATCTCGGCTAGTCTCTCAAATTCACTTGTGGATAACAATGCTGTTATCTGATCTCGTGAGTTTTCTCGTGCAATTTTTGACCTTGGAAATGATGGTTTCACGTCAGTGAGATAAAAATACTGTTCAAGCAGTTGTTTTGCAACAGTAGGATTTTTCATTATTATATACAAGAAAAGTATTTTTCTCTTATTTTACATTCTCTAATATTGCATAATATGACAGTATAAAAAAAAAGATGTCAAAGGTTCATGATCGGATCAATCACACCGTGAGAATAAAATTATCGGGATGATTACTGCTGATATCATTTGTCTTGAGCAAACACTGTGATCGAAATATGGAGTTGGTGTCAATTAGGAAACATAACTTTGTGTATCATATATTGGACAAAAATACCGGGTATAAAACGGCATTATGATAAACAAATTGTCTCTGAAGATATCAAAGTAAAACCGGCTAATATAAAATCCTCGCGAGCTAATTAGTAAATTAATCTCGAAACAATCCAGATTATCCATTTGTATCAACGAAATCAGCTGGAAAATAGTTTGGCATTAATACAATTTTAGTACAGTTTTTTGCAACCGGTACAACTAAATCGAATACAACAAAAGCGAGTTAAACAGATAATATAAATTCAATATGTATGGTTATATAACGTATTTATTTACCTTCACAAAATTGTCGGAATTCCGCATTAATCCACACATTCCTTAGAGGTCCCCAACCACGTGTTGAGCTGGGCTAAAAATATTATGTTTTAAGTATATATGGCTACAGATCTACTGATGTATTACATGGTGGCAAATCTGGGTCCATGCAGTTGACAGCTGAACCATTCATACAGATACCTGTCAATTGTGCAGAAAGAATTAAAGGCGCTAACGGATAAGGTAACATATGAATGCAATAGCGCTTCAATTGATTACAATTGTGCAACAGCGTGGATTAAGAAAACCTTGTGGTATCGGACAAAATCACATACTTTTAGTTAATAGAATTTTCAAATAAGCAACAGATAGATGTGCGACACATTCTCAGAGACCGGCCACAATCAACAGCTACGGACACAATTCTCTCGATATACAAATACAAAATCGTGTGCAATAAGCCGATATACACACATAATTTGGTATTAATGTTGACCAGCATTGAGCCGCGAGACAGTTTTGCAAAACTGCAGCAAGAGTAAATACTCAAATTTCTCAAAAGCCAGAGGAGGCAAACTTGCACGTTCGGCTGACGATAAACTATAATGTTACCTGTGTATTTAAGATAATATTACTTCCGAAAGTGCTGAACATGTTCGTGAACACGAATGTCGTCGTCGTATTACGCATTACATTGATATGGAGGCTATTGACAAAGCAAAGTAATAATAAGTAGCTTGGTTCAAGTTTTTCAAGCGCTTTAGTGAATTGGAGAATCACGTGGCGTTCATTCCACAGATAGAAAAACTAGGTAACAACGTTAGACAACTTCTATCAAATATGATACCCGGGCTGATATCAGGGTTACAGCGCTCTTGTGTCCCATGAGTCAATGTGGATATTGTTCTTCTGACTCATTGAATAACGACACTATAATCGCAAACCATCAGACAAGGATGAATTTAAAATCGTACCAACGTAGATTTACCGTGATTATCGAGAAGTTGGCGTCATGTATATCTATAGTTTGTTTACTTTTGTACAAGGCTGTACCTATTGTGGGTGTTTCACTTTTGGCACGCAAAATGCATAGCATCAGTAAATGGGTGCTGACACGCTTCTAAGAAGGTACATGTTTAAAAGTTTGGAGTTATTTTTGGTGGGCTAGTTAACATCAGGTGGTAATGAACTACGACGTAGATCATGTTGACAGGTACTGAGAAATATGGGATTACATAGTGACATATGTCAGGTTAGTTTCTATTGCGATATATAATCGCAATAGATACTCAGAGATGTATTTAAGAAGAGCAATGAGTAATTAATTAATTCCTGATTCGTTGTTCAGGCTGGAATTGTATTTAGTATTGAATTTTGGCATCATTGAGAGGAGACACATGTTTGAAATTCACAGTGACAAGGGAACTAAAATATCATTTTGAGTATATTGCAAAATTATTCGATGGCGTTCTGTACAAAGCTATATCGTACATCAGGATTGTTTACCAACCTGTACATGTGATCTGAAGTTCATTCGAAACACTCGATTTTTTTTTGTAATTGTGTAGAACATATTATGATTATTTGTGCATTTAGTTATTAATACTGTACCTTTGCATATTTGTTGTTTATTTATTACAGAATTCAAGCATATGTTTAGATTTACAAGATATGGTGGTCTTGCTTCTTTACGTGACTAAATTATAATCAATACCCGCCACCATCAGTAATGAAAGCAAGATACGGTGATGATAAATGTTTTGAATATAAGATTTTATACGCAGTATGTCCATCTATTGATACTAATGGTTATATTAGTAGATATCAGAATTACTTGGATAAACGCCCGTTTGGCGACATAAACTGCACGGTGGAGGCTCAACAAATTCAAGTACTTAAAGGTGTGTATTCCTGTTAATGTGTTTGCTTGTAGAGAGTGTTTGATACACTTGCTCTGCCCTCACATGTATGCAATGAGAGGATAGAGTTACTAGTTTGTTTCTGAGCAACTTGGTTGACTCAGTATTGCTAATACATCATATATGGATCAAGAATCATGCCCGGAGATGTTTGAGTGATGTGTGCTTGACATGATGGAATATGGGCTCGTGCGTGCAGACAAGGCGATGAGAGCTGTTTACTCGCTGACCTGGGTGTTCTTAAAAACTAGATTTTATTTTGACTGTAGATATTGGAGAAGTAATTTGCTTGCTTAAATATTCAGTTAATAGTTTCCACTACTCTGTAAGTATTATATTGAATATATATACTAATACATTCGTAAAGTAAAATAAACAGTCTGCAAGTTTCAATAATTATTAATAATTACAAAAGTAAGATTCAATTCGACGTTAGCTTTGGTTTAAATTTTCTTTTTCTGTTTGCGGTGACCCACATTTTTCGGCACAAGTTATTCTGTTATTTGAAGAATATAAGACGACTTTAGATTTGAACAAAGTTGTAAAATTCTTGTTACTTTCAATGCATCACTGATGTTTCTTACGGCCAATAATTTTTTCATTTCTCCATCATTATCATTTTTTATTTCTTATTTGATATTCGTTTAAATTACAATACTTAAAGAAGACCCAAGATCTGATGATTATGAGTCAATCACTCTCAAGAGAAAACTAATTTAACCCTGGTTCGTTGGGTTGTCACAACTGTTATCTTCCTCATTTTACATTTGCTGCTGGCATTATTGCACTACAGTGCATCCGTCTATTATGTACTGTCACCGTGGGCCCTAATATTCATGCACTTTGCCTTCATTCTCATATTCGTATAGTACGCATTGTCAGCTTGGCCGTGAAACTATTCTGCTAAGCCTGTATCTTTGCACTTCGTGACAAATATGTATTATAAGTACAGTACCGTTTCCTGTTGTTAGTGACCTTAAGATGAGGACACTATATTAACTTTGCTTTGGATGCTTCTTTCGGCTTATTGTTCTTTTCCTTTGCCAACATTGCATGTAATGCGCTAATCAGACAGTATTATGTTAGTAAGCTATAATAAAATGTTATGCTTCTAACACGGATTATTATTTTTAGAGCATTATTGCGCTGTTAGTACCCATAATGCGGAAATAAGGAAAGGCTAAGTATTATGTGATTTAAAATTTACCATAAAGAATATGCAGCTTAACTGCAAAAGTATGTGATTTGTTCTTGTTGTAACATTTGCCATGACATGTGCCATTATCGTGTGACATTACTTATGCAATCTGGCCTCGAGTATGTAAATTGTGACGCATATCATGTGAACCATATTGCCTTTTAATGTATCCTTTCTGGAAAATATGTGATATACAATACTTGGCGGGTTTTTCTATGTTATATATTGTATGCTTTGTATAAAAGTGATTATATACAAGTGCTGAATTTGTTTACTTTAAGGATCTCTCAAATAAATCGTATTTGTGTTGGCATGATATAACATAATATAAAACCATACACGTATACAATCATTTGCGAAATTTGCAGGAAATACGCACCTCGATACCCGTGTCATTGCGTTTATATTCTTCACATGCAACACAGTAAAGATTAAAACGCTCATCAAAATGAGTCAAGACAATTACAATAATTTACACTGATTAAAAATTCGATTCTATGCATATATCATTACAGCAATTTCAAAAGGCGAATAAGTACAAACAATATTAATCTTATTTACCCCGACCCAGAAATAACGTTTTCAAGGAAATATAAAAATATAATAGAAATTAAAGTCCCTAGTGAATCATTTGAAACTCATTCGACTTTCAAAACGTCAAGAAGTTTTGTTCATGGTAACAACTGTTGAGGTTAGAGGATATATAATACCTCGTTTAGGTAGTCATATAGGTATTTACTTTGCCAGGTACCTAAGACAACCTACATGCTTCTTATACAACGCTTCATCAAAATAGCATGTCAGACTTGTTGAAGCAGATTCCCGAAATCAATTAATCGATCGGATGCACGAAGGATACTATTATACTTTTGGCTTCTGCGAGTTTAGGAATAAACTAATAGCATCGCATCATTAACGCCATAGAGTGAATGTTGAACAAATGTTCATTAATCTCTTAAGGACTAATTTTCCATCATACCGTTCATATAATGATGTTGCAATATTAAGCTTTCATTTAGTCATCCATAGTGATCTATTCGAAGAGAGACAAAAATATGTATTATAAATATGCCTCTCTGCATACTGGTTATGGGAGGGTTGCACGGATGATTTTAACAAATTTTTTAAACGTAGGTGTACTCGACATGCAATCGATATTCAAATGGTGAACAAAAACAGCTCTCCTTTTACAATAGTTCCATTTTATAGTTTCTTACGTCTGGATAAATATTGAACAATCCTCTTTTACCATGGAAAAAGGGAAGCAAAGCTATGAACAGAAAACAAACTTTCGTGGTTTATTACATTTGAAATATGTGTTTTCGCTCTTACAAAATAGCTTGTCAAAGAGACAAGAAAGAGTTGTTTAGACTGGCAGACATATACATCGAATAGACGGATAAAAGTACTAAATGGTGTCCGGCCTGATCTGTGAATATAAACGGACAGGCTTCATAAACGGAGAATCAGAGGGTCAGTTTGAGAGTGAAAAGGACACAGAAACGCGTTGACTATTGAACGGAGGTTTGGACAGATACTTATGTTGTAAATAAATAAACGAACAAACGCATGGACATACTTTATAATAATTGTATAGTATTCGTTCATACAAGTGAGACACGAATTTAAATATTTATAAGAAAACAAGTTGTTGAATAGGTAGGATAGAGTGTGATTAATTATGTGCCCATTCCTTCGCCTTAAAATAGGAGAAACCTGATGTGCTCACAAATGCAATTTTGCTTCTGAGCACATTTTATCACAAACACGTCTCTTTAGATGTTATAGCTTCAGCTTAACCACGTTTGTGTGCTTTAATCGCCTCTTGTATTTTAATCACCTTTCTCCTCCATCTGCTTTCCCCTTCTTTATCTTCCAATTCCCCATCTCTATTACGATTGCGTTTTTTTTGTAATATAGATGCAGTTTTCACGGATGTCATTTGTGTTGTTCGTAAAAACAAAGCAAGCATAAAAGCAAAACACAATCGTGATATGCACACTTATTTAATGATTAATCCAGAAGAATAACTCAACAATTAGCGTTTATGCACGCTGGATTATGGTTTCTCTCTCTTTCTCACATATAATAAAACATGAATTCTTATTAGCATAGTACCCTGTAGAAATCACCAAAGGCGGCTAAACAGCTTAATTACACACAACAGATAACTTTTAACTACAAAGATCTAGCCATAATATAATTACAAACTCAGGTCCAACAAGAAAAGAAATATATTCAGTACAACTACAAGGCAAAAAAAAGCATACCTGTATAACTTGTCCATTCATAATATGATGAGACTCTTGAGAGGCCAGAGTAGTTTTGTAATCAAAATTTGTAAGTGGATTTATCTCAATAGAACGATTGTTTACATCTGGCTCCTTTGAAATAATACTTTTATACTGCGGCCCATATTATGAGATAACTTGCCTGTGCAAACCTATTGTGCACTTGATACGATAACTTGAAAGGTAATTCATTATATTGTCGAAGGACATTTATTTTGATTCTGCTCTTTGAGCTTGTGTATACAAGTATTCCTTATGTTCATAAGCAAATGCAAATACATTTCTGAATAAAATCTTGCCTCTTCGGTGATCGGAACAGAAAATGTAACATATGTGAAGGAATAGGTTCTCATTGAATAATTATATCCTGCAAACATTTTAATTATTCTGTTTAGTAATAGGTCAAGACTATAATTGAATTTCATACATATATTCATACATACATACATACATGCATGCATACATACATACATACATACATACATACATACATACATACATGCAAACATACATACGTACACACACAAATATACATACATACATACATACATACATACATACATACATACATACATACATACATACATACATACATACATACATATACACATACATATATACATGGGACAATGTAATAAAGAGCTTCTTAGACTATTGGTATTGATATTGGACAGATTCTTATGTAAGCCATACTCTTGTCGATAAGCATACGCAACTGCAATCTACCTCTAGGATTGTAGTGAGTGTAAATATATATTCCGATGTGATTAAAAAAAAATATTTAACATATGTACGTAACCAGCACATATGCTATTATTACTCTGCGAAGCGAATTTATTCCTTATTGCTGTACATTGAAACATAAGCAGCATAATCACTACACATCTGTTCTAAATGTTCTTATTTCTATGAGGTCAATTTCACGGTCATTTGTTTAAAGCAGTACGCATCAGGGGATAAAAGAAACCTGATTGTATTATAGAAAATAATGAACCATCCATGTCGATCGGCTCTATATCATTCATGGGTGATTCTACCAATCATATCTTTATTAAAAAATGAGGATCAGATGAGCTTATCAAGGTCGTTTATTATTATGTGTTTTGCCTTTTTCTGAATAGTATTCTAATAATAGTGTTCTAATTCAGGTAGTAGAGTGCAGATTTATTAAATTCCTCTCCATTGTGTACATTTAACTTCAGACTTAGTCTCACAACCCGCGACATTCGGAAGAATGTTGTCTTTGTCCATGGATGGTATTCATGTATTACTAGGTTGAATATAACTTTGTGGTTAACCCAGTTGTAATTAACTAGATTTGGTTTGATGTGAAAGTCGATCCTATTGAGAACGAAGTCCCTGCTTTATACGCAGCTTTTGCAGTTACAAGAGCCTTGGCAATGAAAGGCCTTGAGAATGATGTTTATCACGAAATTGTTCCCTCATCTGAAACATTTTTTGGTATTGTGTTTGATGATGTCACTGTTGCTCATGGTGTATATCAATCAAACGTTACTGAACACAATGTCCGATCTTTACTATTCACTATTTTCATCCTAATCAAGGTGACAACCGACAAACACTTTTCATCACACAGGAAAAAGATCCCGAGATTTCTTGAATGTTTCAGAGGGCTATTAGCAAACCTAAAGCCACAGAAGTACGTCTTTCTTATTTAGTTAAAATGGGATCCTTATGAAAGACTGGAGACCACTTAAGGTATCCGCTGTTAAAGAGTTGTCAGTTATCTATCAAATTGTTCCAAAGTCGCGTAGTCAGAACAGTCTTAGTCTAACCAATGAAACTCTTTTTTGCTGGTCATTTAGAGGTCAGTAAGACTAATCACAATATCTTGAATCATTTTTGGTTGAGCAAAAATTAAAAAAGAAGTGTGTAAATAATGCAAATCTTCTCACACGTCTCGAATGGTAAGAAAACCCAGAATATACCTAAGGCTCATCTGCAGCCTATTCCTGCATTTGAGGAAACATTTAGCAGAATAATTATAGATTGTGTTGGTCCCTAACTTAAGACTAAAATAACCTCTATTATATTATTTTCTACAGTGTTTAATAACACGCACTAATAGCATGCAGCCCCATGCAAAATGCATACTTATCGTTTTTCACCGTCTGGTAAATACTTGTACCTACATAGCACCTATATTTATTTCTTTAATGGGTTTATGCGCATGGTCTATAGTGTTGTGGTTGGTGCGTTCATGCAAGGAGATAAGCCCTTAACCGGCCGACCAGGCTCTCCATTTGACTTGGGAATAAATTTCAAATTCTCGTCCCACTATGATAATTTTCATTTCGAACTTATGATTCCATTTAGTATTTTAAGCATCTTCCTGAAAGAAGCAGAGATCGCATTTTCTTCTCTGAACCTGCATATGCATTTATATATGACCTGATTTATGGTAAGGAAATCTGGCGTAATTGTGCATAAAATATAACTGCTGGTTCGTCTTCCAGTAGTGTGTGAAACGCACGCATGCTGATACTTCCAACTATTTTATAACTTTTCTTGTGGGATCTCTACATGGTTATGGGGTTATTTAAGGCTGGTGGTTTGTCTTTTTGTCGTACGCCTGCGAATACATTCCAGCCATTTTGTGTCTGTGTAATTTGGATTTTTAACGTTGCTTTAACAATGTTTCAGTCATATCGCTACGATGTCTGCAGTGTGACAGTTTATAGTGATGTCTAGTACTAGGGCATCGTGCCGCAGACACGTAGTTTGATGTCCCACCTAGTTACATTATCCTGACACCAGGCCAACCAGTTCGTACACTGAACTCTTAATGCTGAGCGCCATTTTTGTAAGTATTTGGTATGACTCGGCCGAGGATCGAACCCACAACCTCCGTATCCGAGGCGGACGCTCTAACCACCAGGCCACCGGCGCGGTTGCCTTTTTTGTAAATGCTTGCATGTTGAACGTGATAATCGGGTTGATACATTCAGGTAAGTCTATTGTTCACGTAACTCGCCAACCAGGACTAGAATCCACCCCTTTGAGGATAGCGTTTCCCAATATGCAATTCAAATTTATATCACCACATGCACTCTTTGTAACCGGGGATGTCACATTCAAATCTGGTCTATATTCATAAGCCATACGGAGTTGGTGTGTACATGAAAAGCGACTGCCATCCAGTGTAAATAAGGAACCAATTACAAATGTAACCGTCCTGTAGGATATCAGTTTTCAAAGGAGATAAATTCGCTCCTTTCTGAGGATGTGAACGAAGTCGCGGTGATATAGGGACTGGTGATGCAAGGAAGACGATTATTGTTTGATTCTTAGTCGTCTTGCTGAATCGCTGCACTAGTAGCGATACGATATTCTTTTTAGACGTAGCCTAAAGTTATATATGGGATTAATGGTATTGAGCAGTAAACTAAAGGTCAAGAAAAGAAATGTGTTCTTACTGATGAGTGCATATATTTTCTTATGAACACGTGATCAGGACAACAATATAATCCCATTTCACTAGTTGTATATGGCATACAGTTCCGAGAAGATAAATTATGTCACATTTATGACTTCAGTAGCATCTTAATTCTCTCAAAGTATTAGCAAAATTGGAACTGACAATCAAGATATGAGCATTATGCTTATTTTCTACAAACTTGAACTAGGGTAGTTTGACTCCAAGATCAAGACCGAGAATCCGTTAGCAATTGAGGGATTGGGAGATGGATGATAGTATGTTCTTGTTAGTTGTTGACTATAGAAATTAATGAATTGAGCACTTGCTTTTGTTCTGAATCAACACCTATCTATCTATCGATATATCTATATATCTTTATATATATATATATATATATATATATATATATATATATATATATATATATATATATATATATATATATATATATATATATATATATATATATATATATATATATATATATATATATATATATATATATATCGATTAATGGATAGTTCTTTCCGTTTAAATATTTTTTTAATGTTTATTACTCTCTTTTTGACTTTTCGTTCGTTATATTTTCTCTTTTTCTCCACATGACAACACAAATATAATTTTGCAAGATCACTACTTAATGTATAAGTAAATCAACGGAATTTAATAATGCGCCCAGTAAAATGCAAACAATGAGTATCGAATTGAGTAAGATAATATACAACAATCGGCACGGAGCTATTACAGAGTCACTACACTAGAAAACAAAATATTGACACAAGAAACGTTTGAAAAGAACTGGATAGCTTGCAATCTCAATCACCTATAATAGAATATTGGGAACTACGTTGTAAACAAATCATGCACAGTCACGTAGTAGACGCGTTACGTTATGGTAAATTTGTTTCTGAATTAACTAAATATGATGTTTCGTGGACTGCCACATACCAGCTGCTTTGCAATATTCCGAGTTAACGTTTTTGATTCAAGGTTTCGGATTTAGATTAGGGATAAACACCAGACAGGTCATACAATTGCTGGGTCCATACAAATAACATGCCAGGCATAATATTGCTTTTTTAGATAGTCATTAGACTGACAATACAAAATACTTAGAGTTTTACATCCTGAATTTCCTCAAAATGTACTTTCTTAGTTCTGTAAATCCGAGTGTCATGAGTTCTAAAACGAGATTAAACAATTCGAAATTGTAATTTTGACTACATTAGAAGTGCAATCACATCCTAATTACTGAACACAAAATGAAATGAACATTATATTTGATAGCGTGTTTGATAATTACAATTGAAAGAATTCATATTTTCCCCACATTATGAATCAAAACATTCAATGACAGAACAGAAACGCATTTGCAGATGTCAACACGCTGCTCCCTTGCTGCTGAAATTAGATGTGCATCAGGAAGAATTGGTAGAGATAAATTTAATCCATAATCACGACATTTCGTAGAATCAAAAGCAAATACCAAAAACTATTCATTCCAGACCAAACAAAATAGTAGTTGCAATGCGCATTCATTCACAATATGATTTTAAATTTCAATTTTAAGTAGACAAAAACGCCATTTTCTTTCAAAAGTGATGACTAGCGCGCAACTTAGTTCATTTTTAACATGGCGGAGTTATGTGCGCATTAATAATATTGTTATTTTGTACTGATGAATCTGCGCTTGTGGATTTAGCTTGGAATACAGCATAAATTTAGATACTTTATTTCTTAAAATGTATTTTTATTTATATAAGTAAGCCTTAGGTAGAATAAAAAATGAGCATATAGTTAAAAGGTTTCTGCATTTGTATGGGAAAATTTTAAGTCGTTTTGCCTGATGGATATATTGCACTCCCAAGGTCGTGCAGATTATCCACTCGATAAAAACTCGTTTATATTTTCCCATACAAATGTAGTAAGCTGTAAATATACGATGGACCCTCCTGCATATATCAAGGGACTCGAGCACTACCGGAGGTAACCTGTTTGTCGTCGGTTATGTCTTCTGATTATTCTCAATATCAACAGATTCGGGACAATTTATCGCAATCTTTTGTGTACAAGCTTTTATAATTTTAACTTGTCTAAACGTGTCTCTTTTGGTTCTGTAGTCCTTTTGGGAGGTTTTACATTATTACCTGTTTATTGTTTCATTTGTGGTGGTTGTTTTATTTTTACTGTACGAGTATTTTGCTTAATGTTTGGCAGCTTTGTTCCTGATCTCTCTTGCTAATTGGCTTTTACTTTGAACTATTTAGCCAGGATTGTATCGATGTGCCTTTGCACTCTATGCATACACACAAATTATATGTATTTGTTTCCCTTCATAATTAGCAAGATATTTTGTCTTTTGTTCAAAACCCAGTTTGAGATTCGCATGAGACATTGTCATCATGCGTTAGTATCTAATTTATGCAAACTGTTTTACAGTGAGTTTCATGTTTCAGCTAAGTTTTCTTTTTTTTCTTTTAGATATTGTTGTTTCCACGAAAGCTTAGAGTGTGCGTGATTGAGGCTACTGCGTACGTTTCTCTTATAAAACATGTAGACTGTAACAGGATGATCAGGGCTGGGGTTATCATTTAGCTAAGATAATGAAAGCAACGTTAATTATAATGTGTAATAAGATGTGAATTATAATGTAATTTAATGATGACTGAATCTGACAAACAAATTATGCAGATCAATGACTTTAATAGACTGATTCACACAAAAACTTAATAAAGGAAGGTATATGTTTTCTATAACAGACACTAACTAGAACGCATAAATTAAACGAGTAATTAAACAGAAACGAACGTACATAACTTATAAACAAATATGGTTGATACAGAGATATAACATCATAGAGGATCAATGTCTAGAATGTTTAAAAAATGGTCAATGTTTTATATGACAACAAAGGCATAAAAGTTAAGGAGTTAGGTATCTATGAATAAAATATATTTTACCACCGGTGATCAAACTACGGTTTTTATACAAAAAATGAATAATGTTTAATCCACGGTATGATATAGTACTTGGTTTGATTCGGCCAAGGTTCCAACCCGCGACTTCCCATATCCGAAGCGGACGCTCTAACTACTGGACCTATGAGCGGTCCTAACTAGTAGTGCAAACACAATATGGTGTTTCACTCAAGAGTTTTTAGAGAAAATTGTTGTCCTGTAATAACTTAGAAAATATAACTTTGACCCAAATTTCTTGGTCAATAAACGTCATAGTCCTACATTTGAATATAATAGCAAGTTAATAATCTGTATGACAAATAATTTTGAATTATATAACAGTCTATGCCTTTGTTAATTATTTATTAGGTATACAGTTGATTACTAATAAAATGCACAACGTATGTGAACTAATATATCAGGACCTACATATTCTAGAGATGTTCCCTGGCAAGCACACGCACGACATCAATCTGTAAGTGATTGCATTATCGTTTATTAAAATAAATTGCCGAAATGAGAAATCGATTCCATGCAACGTGTATATTTGACCCCTTTAGCAATGCTCTAAAGGTCAACTGAAATAAATGGATTGTGTTGATATGTAAAGATAGTATGATTGGCGATTAGTAGAACATGGTTTACTTTTATGGATATAGATACTCTACCTACCCAATTCTGTCTCTAGCATAGAGCGTATAAATGTTCTCGATTATTATCTAAATAAATATTCTGGCTTTCATGTTTACGAGTAAAATAGATGCAGGCTATTGCGTCCATTTGTGAAGATTTATAGCCTGTGATATATACAAGACACATAAGTTCTTCACACATTAATAAACTGGTGAAGTAAATATGGCTGAATATGCATCTTTGTTTTTCCTGCAGAGCATAGATTATTACGAATATATTGTTGTCGTTGTTGTTGATGAAAGCATATAAGTTCAAGTGTAAACCGAGTCTCTTGCATTTTTCTACATTGGTATGAAAGTAATTTGTTATGCTAACTCGAAAGGGTTCCAAACATTAAAGTGAACATGTGTGTCTAGTTCAATCAATTTCACTGTGCATTTGTAGTATAACTTGAACGAGCTGATATCATCCTGGTGACCTTCCTTGTCAATAAGTTTATCTTTCTGAACATCAAATATTTCTACATGACAGAAACATAACTTTAAGTTGCCATGTCAAATACGTTTATAATACGTTGATCGTAATCGCAACAATATCACAGAAAAGCGCGCATGATATATGTGGCTAAATGATCACAATCTCATCATCGAAAGCAGAATTTAAACGATATCTTTCTCAACTAATTACCGCCTGTGAGTCTCTTACAGTTGTTCTATTATTAGATCACATCTGTTTAGTAGTCTTGATACGACATAGAATCAATCAATTAGGAAGATCTGACGACAAAATAACGTTGTTGGCCAGCAAACACTATAACATATTAGTACCTGCACTTGAGCCCACAATCAGTTTTTTTCATTTCTTTCGAATCTGCACCATACAATGTTGACATGAAACTGTTGTCAGTAAGAACAGTTTTGGGTTGGCTTGTCGACATTCAAGATGGAAAACGATTGCCAGGATTTTCTCAACAACTAAAATAAATTTAACAAGTGATGACAGCAGTGGCAGTTATAAATTTTGAATTTGAAAAGATGGACATGGCAGTTTATCGTTGTGGAGCCAGGTTATTTGATATCGATTACCTCCGCGTCGTCTTTTCATATTGCATTTTATCATACTCGGTTGACTTATTCGATTTTCTAGTGCAGAACATGTCTGATACTTTCTATTTTTCTATGTCGTTGCTGTGAAACATAGACGATACAGCGATTGAAAATATGATAATTATGCATGGTGCCCTTTTACCAAAGACCTCCACAAAATCAAGAACGTATAAATAATGGCTATATTCAAAGATCTGTTAGATCTTGCGTTTGTCATGTATTCGTGAATGCAGTCGTATCTAAATTACTTTGCTGGCCTGACTAGATACACCGTCTATTACCGATATAATCCCAACGATAATAATAGGGTGCGCTACTGTGGATCCAAGTAAAGACGATTTTATATGTTTTCATCACCTTTATTAAGGCCATTGACGAAACAAAAATAGATTGACAAGAGCACGACACTTCTAGGGTTTCTCCATGGAAGTCCATCTTGGAAATTGAATGGAAACATGTACACAACGACTACACCGTTTAAATCTGATGATGGTGTTGGATTTGCGAACAACGATATCATGGCGCCCTTTAATAGCATACGTTATTCCGTCAGTGGAATACGATTGTATTTACGAATACATTTCTATTTAACGCTTCTCGCAGCACAGAAAAGGTAGTGTAAATAAGCACTCTGTCGCTAATTGTAACATGACGATCTAGGCTGGGATTTGATAATTGCTTATACCCAAAATGCCATTTCGCGATTGTGATTTTTATTAACAAATGGATTAATCTGAGACCGAACTTCTGCGCATAACATCCGACACTGGATTGAACAAACTGATTGTGACTACCTTAAACAACATATACATGTCAAATTATATCGTTCTTAACTGAAACAAACCTGAACTCTAAAAGCAAACGAGTAACCAAACTAAATCAACATATGAACTTAAACAAATATGATCGATTTATGCATGTATCATCGTTGATGATCAATGTTTAGAAATTAAGACAAAATGAACGATAATTAGCATGTCAAAAAAGTGAATCGATTTTCTAAACCATGAATATAATAAGATTCAGTCACCAAGGGTGATCACAAACTTATGGAATTTGTACAAATACGAATAATCTTTCATGCACAAGTAGAATATACAAAAATGTATAGCGTTTCACTCATATAGTGATGCCGAATATATTGATTTGATTGTAGCTCAAATAGTGATACTGAATGATTTAATAACGGAACATATAATTTGCTGCGAGGGCCATAAATTTTGATAGGTCCCGCTCTGTTCGATCGTCAAGGAGAAGCCTCGCATTCCCAGTCTGTCAAAGAATCCCTCAGTGGAGGCCTTATGCGCTGCAGACCCGTTGGTCCATGATATAACCAATATCTTCCTGGCTATATCGAACCCCACTAAAACTTACGACTGCGCATATATATATATATATGTATATATATATGTATATATATATATATATATATATATATATATATATATATATATATATATATATATATATATATATATATATATATATATATATATATATATATATATATATAACGATTTTAAAATGTTCTATATACGATGTTCTTACACTCTGAGGAGTTACAATCACTTTTGAGGTAGTTTTATTTCATTTATGTATATATATATATATATATATATATATATATATATATATATATATATATATATATATATATATATATATATATATATATATATATATATATATATATATATATATATATATATATATATATATATATATATATATATCATGTCACACTCTTACAGACGTTTACCATAATAATATCAGAATGTGGTTACCGACCTAGGTCAACATCATATATACTTCATGGTTACGCTATTGTAGATTCACACGTTATTCACTTTCACTGACTGCAATCCGTGGCTGTGCACATTCACGCGTGGCCTTTACCAAAATGATCGATAGCCTTGGGGATATAATAAGATGAAATAAAGTGTGGCACAAGAAGTCTTACATGTGGTAACTCTATTAGCAAAATAAACGTTACATTGTTATGCATACTAAAAAGTTAATGTTCTTGGTTATTGACCGCAATTTAATGTAGTGTTGTGGCCTTACAGGACTTTCGTTACTTTATATAGATGTTTACTTTGATTTGAGTTCAAGACCTGAGTTTATCCCTAGGAAAGTATGTCTCAGTCACGTGAAGGAGCTCATTAAGGTTATATAAGCAAAACTTTATTTTTGTTTTAGTCTTTGGGAACCGATGATCAGAGCTTAAAGCTATGTGCATGTACATTTTTATAGGAGTTAATTATTTAAATTGTTCATTGGAATCACAAAAGTCTAAATGATTTCATGAACTTAACAACTGCGTTGGGATTATTGTGAACTCATTTAAAGACATTCCGGATTATATTATTCTGATACATTAAGAATATTGAAACATGAGCACATTCAATATTATCGGAATTCTGTCGGAACATTCTATACTTTTGTACCTGTGAGAGGACATTAAGGACCGTTCTGGTGGCCTAAGTAGTTTGAGCATCTGCCTTAGATGCAGGAGGTCGCGGGATCGAATCACGGCTAAGTGATGCCCGAGACATAACAATGTGTACTAGCAGCGGTCTCGCTTAGAGTTCAGCATTAATTGGCTGGTGTTAGGACTGGTCCGTTATGTCAGGGTAATGTGAGTAGGTGGAATGTGATGCTACATGTAAACACCATGATGCTCTAGTCCTAGACATTACTATAAACTTAGAACATAACTCTACTTATTTCACTAGACTTGCTGGCTTCACTTCTTTCTATTGCATAGTTAAAGGCTTAGAGCCATAATAATATATTTCATATGTATGGAAGCCAACACTCAGAAAAAGAATATTTTTAAATACCTTGGTAACATTATCTCACCAATTAAGGTTTCCGGGATAGTAGCATTATGATGTATGAATTAAAACAGTAAAAGGTAAGCCGCATTTTCTTCCTCTCACTTCCAATCAACATTGGTATTCTCAGAGGTCAAAATGTTTTGTCCAGTGAATAGAATAGTAGTTGCCATGACAATGGCGCTGAATTCCTGACAAGAATATGCACTGTAGTTTGATGCTGACGTCAGCTACAATTTAACCCTTACCTTTTAGGTTGAAAGTGGCTAAGACGGATAAAATTTATATATTCAGATAAATGGTCAGTCAATATTAATAATTATAAAATGCTGATAGTTTTAGCAGCTGGGAAAAGATTAAATCACAATTACTTGTAAAATCGGTTTGTATTACTTCACCTCTTACCCATCATTACTTATCGTCCGACAAATGACAGTTACGCTATCCACACTTTGCAAACAGATTGTATTTGGTCATGACCTTCCGGCGAGTCCGTCCATATGTCCATTTTCCGTTCCCGCGTCATTCCATTGAGTTTCCTTTGTAACGTAATTTAAATCAACCTCGGCCGACGATGGATAGTACATCCGGTACGATGTTTCACGACGATGGGTCGATAGTACTAAATATTTAGATTCTTCATTCCTGTCTGTGATGTTTTTATGTACTTTGCTTATACTTCATTAATTTCGAGATAAGGAAAGTAATAATATTGCCAACGAGCTTTACGAAGATGTAAAGATGGAGTTGAACTAATTTTAACAACTGCTGCGAATACAGAATCACACCACAGTGGCAAGTGAGACTATAGTAAGATAATGGGTGATCTTAAATTACAAAATTACTGATATGTTATTTAAGGATAACATAAATAATTATGGGTCTTTTATGTTGTTGTTCTTTAAAGTATCCAGTGCTATTTGATTTGTTCTTTCTTATTATGTTAGCCTCGCTTATTTTGTTTATTATTTGGTCCAAAATCAATTAAAGATGTGACATGACGTCATTAGAAGGGAGATATAATTTGTTTTCTTTCTATGCAATAACTGTGAATAAAATACACAAACGTAGGCGAAGCGATTTAAATGTTTAGGTGTGTCCCTATTGCTCACATGTTTTACAACCGGTAATATGATAATGTTTACATCTATCGTTTTATAAGATGCTTATTATTTCAATTTTATACTATTTGATTCATTTGCTCATTGCACTATGATCTAAGGGAATTTTTTATTGCGTTCATAAGCTATCCATATGATTGGATTATATGGTCGGGGTTTTGTCCGTGCAGAAAAAAATATTTCCGACATAGACTAGATTATAGTTACTTATCTTTTATTATAACTGACATCGGTACCAAAGAAACACATACAATCAACATCAACGAATTTTGACAGGTTTGATTTGTTCAAACTACTTCTGTACAAGGGTGAGTTGGATAAAAATGCTTTAAAATACTCATAGTTCAGCAGTGTCACTCGCTGCTATGTTATATGCTTAAGAATATTATCCCCTGCAAACGCTTTTTTGTTGTTGAAATCATTGGCATTGCGTAAATTGCTACTGACGATAAGTTTTAAAACTAGTTACCATTATGTACTTGAATTGATTTTTCTACTTTGAAATTTACAAATGGAAATGTGCTTGAATAAATAAACTAACAAAGGTAGTGTATATGGCCAAGACAAGACCAAACACGTTAAATTAGTCCTACGCATTATTCCCGTATGAACCTCCAAAACCGACTCTCTAGTTATAGCCTGCGTAATCGGAATCAATTTTTTTTGCGTCAGCTTGATTGTGGAATTTCTTTGACGGGACAGGTTCAAACACAAAATCGAAAGAAAACAAAATGTATGAGTACCCTCTACAGATATGAGATCTTTGGTGCAAACATATGTTGAGAGTATTTGTTCACAAGCGAATCTTGCAGATCTCAAGACGGAGTTCTTGATTAATGGTTGCTTATTCTAACATTGATATGGATGTGTTTATTTGATACATAATGATGGAAATTAATGTCTGAAATGGTACTCATCCAGTGGTTGGTATATTTGTGGAACTTGAAGTATTTTGTGAAGGTAGGTTATTGATAGTGTATGTTCTTGTTCGTAGAAAATGTGCATTGATAGTGTGATACTGCCGGTCTGAACATCAACATGTCCATTCGTCTGTCGGTTAAAATATATCATAATACACCGTTGGAAAAATAACCAAATGTGGTACTAATTTTCTCCCCACAGTGTATATTTGTGTGAAAAACGTCGTCCTTGATACAAACTACTAGAAGCATAGGAATCACTCAAATCTTGAATGTACAAATATAATGAATGAGAACATTAGAAACAAAGGAAAGAAAATGTCCACAATTCAAAGCCTTCATGTGTAGTCGTGAAGGAAAAACTTATCGCATATCGAATGGTGTTTGGATATATCATCCCTTCCAACCTAACAGCTAACTTTTTGACAACGTCGCTGTAAGGAAATGACTTGGTTACATGGGAAAAATAACGTTCTGGCAACGTTGCTAAAATATTACACATTCAAATAATTTCAACAGTCATCTGATCTCGAAGCATAGAAAATAAATATAAATGGCACAATTGTTCAGTGACACTACCATTGTGTAAATAAATAGTGTCACTTTTACCAAGAGAAGTTATATATATATATATATATATATATATATATATATATATATATATATATATATATATATATATATATATAACGATTTTAAAATGTTCTATATACGATGTTCTTACACTCTGAGGAGTTACAATCACTTTTGAGGTAGTTTTATTTCATTTTCTATGTCAAAAGAAATAGCTGTATAAAGGTTGACTTTTAATGAAAATCTTTCATTCGTCAGCTGTTATGATTACTTGCGTGACGTACGATCATTTTCTTTTCTACAAACCGGTGTGTTTAGCTGTTTTTGTACCGCCAGAAAACTGTTTGATTATTCATCAACTATTTAAGGTAAGAACAGTACTCAGTAAGTAATAATTCGTTGTTTGGTTGCAGAAACTAACGTTTATCTTGTGACGTGGATATTTATTTTAGCGTGATTATTCCATCATGTCTGCTGACGTATTCAATCACATGCAAGCACAATGACACGAGACTGTGCCATGTCCAAGCAGTCTGTTCAGTCTGTACCTAATATGGCTTACAATTGTGGCATATTTCTATGACAACAGGGACGGGGGCAGAATTAAGGACGCATGAAAGGTATATATTTACGTAATAAAATGTTTTGAGTTAATGATTTCTGAATTCTATTTGCGCCCGACTGAAGAAGGCAACGTAGCATATGTCCTTTTCAACAAAAACATTTAAAAAGTCAAATATAATAAAATGAAATAAGCTGCAGCCGAAATTCAACGACATTTATGTTTAGCCAGAAGTAGACACGCTGATATATATATATATATATATATATATATATATATATATATATATATATATATATATATATATATATATATATATATATATATATATATATATATATATATATATATATGCATACATACATACATACATACATGCATGTCAAATAGGAAATACACATTGAAAGGTAATTAAATGTGTATAAATAGAGACTGAAACATAATAATGGGATTGTTTTTAAAATTATGATGATGTTGTCGGTATAGATTTCCATACTGCATGCTCTTCGGTGATTATCATGTATATTACGTTTTTGTGAGTAATGAACAC
The DNA here is from genome assembly GCA_028554795.2 of Sinohyriopsis cumingii. Lineage (NCBI taxonomy): Eukaryota > Metazoa > Mollusca > Bivalvia > Unionida > Unionidae > Sinohyriopsis > Sinohyriopsis cumingii. The sequence continues at coordinate 51,392,927 of CM068832.1, forward strand.
ATCACAGAAGAATAAGAGCTATCATCAACTATACAATATTTTTGCTGCTTAATAACATACATTAAGCTACTTCTGCGCAAATCTATTTCACCATCAATTTGCTTTAGTTGACAAGTTTATGTAGAATTGTAACCCTTATAAATGATGTTAGTGAAGTACAAACACAGCACAGAAAGTTTTATTACACTACTTTACTACAGGCGTCTTGAAAATCATGTAGTCCCGTTCGCCTCCTAAATGGATTTTAATGTTGACATTTGTAAAACGTGCATTGAAATTTTGGACTTTCTTGCTAGCAGTAGGGCATATGGGTTTCTTAAGCACCAGCACGATTCTTCAGTTTTCAATATAGGTTTTGAATGTTGTCAGAATTTTGTAAGAATATTAATTAATGACGTTAAGGAACAACGTTGTAGCAACATTCCAGAATGTTCACCAACTTATGTTGCAACAACGTTATATGATAATATTGACACAACCATAGTGCTACGTTGCTGAAAAGTTCAATTGTTACCCCTGTTGGTCATTGTTTAGTGTGGAATAAGCGCATTTGTGGATATTATTTAGGGAGGGGCTGGATTAGTCAGTAGGGAAGAGCGGGGATTTGCAATGGTGATGAATTGTAGTTGCTATAGGTTTAAGTAACAATGCCTAGTTTTCTAAGAATAGATTTGAGACAAACATTTGGTTATATTAATAACTGTGATTTATTTCCCTGCATGTTCCAAAATATGTATGGTCATTTTGAAGAGTTAATGGTTTAAGGCTGTACGCATAAGGAGACGTTTGTTGCACAAATCACATTTTCAAATATGCAGCTTGCCATATGTTGGCATCCATTAGTCTCGAGAGACGATGAAAGTGCGCCCATGAGACATGTCCCGGTTGATGGTTGTGCAGCGTCTGCTGTGGCTATGTAGCCCAACACGGGAGTGGCAGTCCTTGCTGCATTTGCTGCACTGGCTGCACTTGAAGGTTGCGTCTGGTATTGGATGGTGCTGCTTCTTCTTCCTCTGCGATCGTTTTACATCAGCTTTTTCGCCGGATTTTGGACCAGTGATCAAAGCATGTCGCTAGCTGGACCTGTCTAGAGCGAGCTCTTCCCAGGTGTTGACAACGATGGTAAGGGCTTTCATGTCGCGCTTGTAGACATCCTTGAAGCGCAGATGTCGCCGTCCGATCGATCTTTTGCCAGCAATAAAGAATGTATTTGGGGATCCGTCCGTTATCCATCCGACATTCATGGCCCAGCCATCTGATGCGACGTTGGCGTTTGAGTGTGACCATGCTGGGAATCTTGGCACGTTCACTCACATCGTTGTTTGTTACTCGATTGCTCCAGGTGATCCCGAGTATGTGTCGGAGGCATCGCATGTGAAAGGCGCTCAGTCTCTTTCTCTTGTACAGGAGAGTGCTTAGAACACAGGCACGGTACACGGAGATCTTAGTGTTCAGGTTCAGCATGCTGATGTTCCACACTACCTACGACAACATAGAGAGAGTTGTTGATGCTTTTCCGATCCGCTTGTTGAGCTCAGCATCGAGTAAAAGATATTTGGTGATGGTAGAGCTGAGGTACATGAACTGACTGACCACCTCAAGTTTGTAGATGTTGATGATGATGCTTGGGTGGTCCGCGTCCTGAACCATCATGTTTGTTTTCTCTAGGCTGATGATCAACCCACACTCATCGCATGCTTTAGCAAAGCGGTCCATCAGGCGCTGTAGCTCAGCTTCTGTGTGAGTGGCTACAGTAGCATCTGCGAAAAGCTTGCTATTATAACATGGGTATGCATCTGGCAGATTTCTCCTAGCTCTGTTTTGTCCGTGTCTTGATATTTTTGTTAAAGCGAGTACTTGGAAAATTGATGGTGGATGAATCTAATTAAAATATTGATTGTTATACCTTTGTTGGTGGTTTATGACCGAATTGCCTCTTTTATAAATACGGATATAGTGCGGGGTTGAAAATTGTGATATATTGGAATTTTGGCGCACTGCATATGTGGATTAGCGTGATTGAATAAAAGGTTAGATAAACTTTAAAGAAGCTTATTCAAAAAATAATTGTATAATGCAGTATTTATTTGTTCTAGGAAGCATACCAGTGTCTATATATTGATGATCGTGATGCCTAATTTAACAATGACTGAGATCATATTTTGTTTTTGTTCTCCTAATTACGAGTCATTAGAAAGTTAATTCGAATGTTAGCTTACATAATTATTGTGTCCTCGTCTATGTGGTTCTCTTACACTCATATAATAAAGTAACCAAAATACAGAAATGTTTATAGTATGGTTATTTCTCCTGGAGTAGATATACACGTAATATATGTTGATTGTGCTCTCTCTCTCTCTCTCTCTCTCTCTCTCTCTCTCTCTCTCTTCAACATTATCTCATAACTTCCCCTGAGTGGAAACATTTTTTGCCTGGTTCATTTCTTGGTAATGGAGCAATATCTACCGTAGAACCATTGATGTTTTGTGTCTTTTCCAGTACACGCATCATACACCTAGGTACCAGACATGATATAGAAAGTGAAGATATACCATATTCTTTGTAGGTGATTTGTTTCAGACTGAGATGCAAACAAAGAACTTCATAAATAACTTCACATTGCTTCAAAAACGCATGAAATGTAAATCATAATCACTACGTTTCAACATAATCTATTAACTATAACAATAATCCAGATTCACATGTTACTGTCAGACTTTGGACATCTGATTGATATATGCTAAGAAAATGTGTGTGATAGTCGGGACGTGTGAGTGGGGGTGGTTTCTGTCGTTAGAGAAAAGATTGCTATTGGAATAAAAATTATCATGGAATGAATGTTCCTTTGGGTGAAGGTAGACAATGTTATAATTCTAAGCGCTGTGAAGGCTGGTTATAGAGTAGCATATACGGGCGATATGCCTGATTTGAGGACATTTTTGTGTGCACAGGGGGTAAACTAGGCGTAAATGAACCCTGAGCGATGAAACTAGATAACTATATAACCAAACAACAATAACGATGTTTGAAAAAACAGTAAGATGAATACGTGGAAAACTGATGGGTATATACACTGATTGAGGTCACTGTACTGTCTTTTTTATGAGTTTTTTGCTCTTTTATCTTATTTCTGTATTTGTTTGTCTTCTATTATCTAATTTTTTAATTTTCTTTCATCCTATATGTGCTATCCTCTGAATTCCTGCATTTGTTCTTTCTTTATGTTTTGTACTTATTTCTCCTAGTTTGTTATATAGGATATAGCTGGATAATATGTGCATAATGTGTGTATACATTTTTTTAAATGTATTATTCGGGTGTAATAGGTACCTCGGAAGCCTTCAATGTACGGACTTTTTATTTAATGCAGAAGTTTTGTACAGTATTTGCAGAAGATATCGCGTCATTTTGATATGGCGTCTTGGGCCTTCGTTTGAAATATTCATGAAGTAACTGGTAATTAGATGTATCGTAGCCTTAAATGATGTCATATTTAAAAACAAACAGCCCTTCGTTATATGCTAAAACGCGTTATCGCAACGGGTAAGACACCTCTTTATCTGCTTAATTGCATTTGTTACTGCTGCTTTATATAAAAAATTATCCACACATTTCAACTAGTGAACTTCGTAGTTTTACTTCAAACCGATCATCCACTTGTGTATCATTCACTACTTAAATCTTGCAGTGTAATCTTATAATCCTTATTTTTCATGTACATGACACCCGATAGCAAAGAGTATTACTGTCTTTTAATAGATAAGCATAGATTATATGAAGGCTATATACTAAGGCCTGCAATCATTCTTGTTGTAGGGGCTGAATCAATAATTTAAAATTTACTATCAACTACTCATCCTCGGGATATCACATTATATATAATGTCCCCCATCTATCAATGTACATTTAGATTCCCTTGCAAAGGATATTGAAACGATGAGCAAACGAAGGAATGAGTGCACGGACGGATTTGTAGACAGACCAGATGAGTTATTTCAATTAGGTGGATATACAAAATAGGAGGATTTGTATTAATGCGTTATTATTATTATTTTATTTGTATTAATGCGTTGTTATTATTTATTTTTAATAACAAATACATTAACAAATTTTAATCTAGCCTGTGTTCATTTTACACGCAAGACAGCAATTATAAAGTAACAGTCATTTGCCCAAGTATAAACATCATCACATAATATGCTGAACATAAGACAGAATGATATCGACAAACCATTGCAATTGTTTGTCAGACTAGTTCATCAGTTGCCAACGTGTCACCTACATTGGCTAGATTGTCCATGGAATTACATCATGAGGGAGAGCCAAAATCGTACGTTTTACAAGTAACTGTGTTTGAATATCTGGCTTGCTCCATATTTTATAATTACTATATATGACACACGTATCATAATATTTAGATACTTTTGTCGATATATGCATTTCATTCCTTTTAGACACATTGACAATATATTTCTGTCCTGGCAGGAAGGAACCAGAGAAGAACCATCGTCTAGATCAAACTACAGTGCATCTCCATCAAAGCAAGTTGGTTCCATTTTCGATGGCCGCCTCTATTCTTTATTTTCTTCTTAATGCATCAAAGTGTTGTTACAACAAAAATTTGACTATTGGCGTGCTTAATGAAGTGGTCCGACCTCTATGATGTGGGCTTATACAAGAATGAACATGAGACCACTTGCAATCCAACATGATATTTATGGACCTCTTACTCTTGCTATATATACATAAATTACTGTGAAATTAAATGCATATTTGTTCCAGCAAGTTTGAGACATTTTCGACAGCGATAACTATGTTTTGGTTCCATTCCTATTACATTTAAAGGCTACTACAGTACATTATAGCTCCTTGCCACAATGGATGAAGTGTTGTGACATCGCCGAAACGAGACTAATTCGAGAAGAATTGCATGGTATAAGGGGTGTTTGTCTATATAAGAAAGAAAGCAAGGTTACTTGCATTGGTTAACCTTGTTCACAGGTCGCGTCCGTCGATCGTCATCAATATATGGCTACTGGCTCAGATATTATTATACACGTCAGAACATATCATCATTATTTCATCAATGTCCTTGTAATGTAGATTAGTGATATCAGCAAAAGGTATGGAATATATAGGGTTTTGTTTACTGGACTAAGCACAATATTTAATGCTTCACGCAAACAATTATAACTTGATTTTAACTGACGCCAACTATTATAGTCTCATGGGTTTTCAATTAACTGTATAACTTATAGGACATATGTCTTGGAATGAAAGCCATTGACTGATCTGTACAAATAGATGTATCACAAAACAACGTGTATTATCACAGAGTAGATGTTCAGAATATATATTGTTTAGCATTGCCCAGATATACGTTAAAGTTTAAAATAGTATAGCATGCAAACTGTGCAAAAAATGGATTAATGTTAACAATTTTTATGATTAGAGTCAGCTAAGGTTAGAATGGCACATATATTTTGTTCCATATGTATCCAGGTAAATACACATAGCTGTCAAGGCTTAGTTGGTACTTGGTTTATCTATGCAGCGCAAAGTCTTTACGCTTTGTTTGGAGTAAAGGGTTAGAGTTAATTTCAGTACAGTGCTGAAAATAATGACGTCTTCAGTGAACATGAATGATTTTTAATAGGTTATTCAGAGTAGAATCAAATGTTAAAATACTATATAATATTATGCTATGACTAAATAACGACACATTTTGATTTTTGTATGGACATCACTAGGTTGGCAGTTAATATGTGTTTATGTGTATGCAATGAATCTGAGCAAATAGCTTATAAAATTGAATGTAACGTTGTATTATATTTTAAAGCAAAACTGATTTGTATATAGTATTGTCATAAAGGATTAGGTAGAAGCGGTTTTATTAATACATACTAAGTAGCCCAGTCTGGATAGTCGTGGATGTAAGATTCCAGACACACCTATCCCTTTAAGCGCTTCCTGACATTGAAGATATAAGTATCAATAACGATCTGAAGAGCATTATATTGTTTTGTCTACATGCATCGTGCTGAACGTTTGCAAATAATATAATTTTACTTTTGCAGATTATATTTGTGAACAATCAGACAAACATTAATATTCCACACCGTAAACAACTGGTATTTTAGATATTGCTGCCTCCATAGGCACGTATATGATGATTATTTTCACTTCTATTGCATATGCGTCGTCACTGCGATTTTTCCATTGGGGCACAGTCTACGACATGGTAAAGTTTTGTGTATATTGATGAGCTTGTTTTTTGTTATTGACAAACTAGTCAGCACAGGGAAACCAATTCCCAGTGATTATTGTGCATTCCCAGGCAACTTTTCTAGGCATTCGGTGTATGACTTGGTGGAGAAGGTCATACATATCATTGTTGTTAATGATTAATTTTTGAATAGCTTGTCCAGTTGTGACATAGTTTCCGTATTGTACATGAAGCGTTTCTGCGCGACAAGGAGCTACAAGCTATGCACATAGTTCCAAAAGTTTAAAACGTATGCTCAGTATATCTTGACAGATATACATTAACAGAAGACATCCGTAATTGCATCAACATAATATAAAGCAGGGCGACATTGGAGCTTAGATGGCTAAACGCAATCTAACAAAGTGTGCAAGTCACAAAATCATCATGGAATTTATATTTTTGTTTCTTTTAGCGTCAGCGGGACATGTTGTTTTTTATGTTTCGCTACATACCCTAAAATGTTTGATCGATTAAACCAACCGTGAAAATCTCTGTAGTTATGTTCCACTTAGATAACAAAGAAGATGACATTCTGGGCTTCCACTCCTGAGTCTGCGAGAAAGTTACTAACAAGTGTACATTTAATGACAATTTTAAATATTTTCGGAACAAACCTATCAATGCAGTCCGTTTGTTGTGATGGATCACTCTCTGAAATTGAGTGTCTATTTTGTCCCTGGATAAATAAAGTGGTTTCGATGCGCAACGCGATATCTATTTGCGAGTGTGAGGTATTGTAGTATTATAAAGATGTACAGTCTGAACATTCTTGATTACATGTCATACGTTTAGATTTGATTACAAGTCTCCGCAGTGATATGGCTTGCATGCTTTTTCATAGTTGGTACGTTTTTATATCTTCCACAATGGGAGAATATAGAGTCGACTATTAAAGCACGAAGAAAGAAGGTTGTCGCACATTGCCCTGATGTTTTTGTCTTCCTACCCTTTGCTGTGTCATTCTTTCAGTGAAATTACTGATCCTTCCTATTAGAAGAATATGGCCATGTCGCCCTAAACAAACCAGGAACAAAGCGGTATTCGCATCCTCTGGTACAGTCTGCAAATATGGACAATCACCTTGCTCCAAGGGTAGAGCACCCAACAAATAAACAGATCCAAAACATCCTGCCTTTCAGGAGAGAGAGAGAGAGAGAGAGAGAGAGAAAGAGAGCAGGGAATACACATCGTGCAGGTCTTAGTGCAGTTGTATAAGGCCAAAAAAGGGAAGGAGAGGTTATGCCGGCTCTGTGTACCGTTTGCTGTCCCTTGCAAGCATTCAAATCTTGCGGACAAATAGATCTGATCATTTGACTATGCAGTAAGCGAGGTTAAGCATCATCCCCATCTCCAATTAACAATTTGAGTCACAAGCCTCCAGACACAGAAGACACACACTTACTTTCAATTGGTAGCTATTCTCTGAGGCTGCCACCAATAAGATTTCAACACGGCATGATCATGGAGTAGTCCCAAAGATGTTGGCTATACACCACGAGGCGAGGGAGTTCCTTCTTTACTTCAATACCTTTGGTCTCCAATGCTAGATATAGGGGTCGCACCCATGCCTAGCCCCCTAAATATAAATGCAAGGTCGACACCGTGTCATTAGTCAACATTTTGGGTCCCACCTGAGACTGCCTTCCACTTTAGTCACTCAGTGCTTTATAGCTCATAGAGCCGGTCACTGATCAAGGTAAGCTCTCGGAATCTTCATTCAATCGGGTAAATAAATACTTGCCGATCCCGCTGCGCCTAAGGGCATGAAATTTTATATCAGTGTTCCTGACACTAATATTGTAGTTGCTCTACTTGCTCAGGGATACCGGATATAAACATAGCTATTGCTAAGCAAGGACTCCTTCGGGGTGAACTTGTGAAAGTGGAATCCATCTTCAGATTACTTATCCCCTTAGTGGCATCGCAGATCTATTGTCACCAAAAGCACATGTTCCTCGCATTCTCGATTGGTTACTCCTCACCGGCTAGGAATCGATATCAGCATCACAAGCATGTACGCACTTTGATGGTCTCCTGCAACAACTCTGTCATATCGTACCTCATGTGACAAGATACAACACATGAACCTCATAAGTAATATTAAAGTTCGCCATATCCCGGACCGAATATCTCCTGTCAAATATTATATCCAGGAACGACAGCGTTAGCTATTACTAAATGATTTCTGCACCAATCCGTAGTGGGGTTTACGTTGAAAAGGCCTTGCAACAATTTATGAGACAGAGCAGAGCAGTCATCTCAAGCTATTTGCATATCTACAGTTCAATATCACAAAGCCTGGGGCCTTCCCAATATTTTTGTTCAGTATGCAAGTGTTGCGAAAAGTTAGGCTCTCTGCTTCTCAGCTTAACTTATTAGTCCTCCTGAATCCCAAGATCCGTGGTTCAGCGATCTTTACACAAAACATTATCTCAGTTGAGGGACTTGGTATTTCCACACATGCCATTCCCCTAGAGAACGTTCTACATATTCACCATCTTTGTGTGTGTCTCGCCACAAGAGATCCAGAGTTGATCTCATGAAGACTTTTGATGATCTCACAACGAGAGCTAAGGTGGTTGCGAAGCACTATTCTTATATCGTTGGCTCTTCATAAAAGGATCCCTGCATATCAACTCCAGATGACAACAAGGTATTGTATATTGTTGCATCTCTTGCATTTTCATGGTCAGCTTCTCCATTAATGTTCAAGAGGAGTCATTGTGACTAATAATCTTCTAATAATCCATGCATCAGGGACCAAAAGCATCAGCTTATTATCTGATTTTCAACCCTCGCCAGCAATGATGAAAACGCCCCTAGCCGCTCTAGACTGCCACTTGCAATCGAGTTAAGCTACAATCAAATAGCCATGTGTAATAAAACAGCTATTATATGTGAACCGGTGGAGAGGCCGTCCAAAATGGTGAATTCAGCAGCCACGTTGCCTGTCGACTCTTACCTGCTAAATAATGATACGCCATACTAAATGTCAGGATTTTCAACCATCTTTTGAACTGATATTTAACGATTACTGCAGTGTGATAATGGATGTAGGTTCACCATCATCGGTATTACTCTGGTGTAGGTGACCGAGGTAGGGCTTAATAGAAGAGACACAATTCATGGAATACCAACCCGATGATTCGCATTGGTTAAATAATGACAGCAGTACCCTAACTCGCCAAACATGCGTCAGAGTGTGGTGCATTTTATCATGTAACAGATAATGTATACGTAGCTGCCTGGACATTACCATGGTACAGTTGAGGATTGTTGATAGGCATCATACAAATCTATACCGATGGAGAATAAAAAAACAGTGATAGGAAGAGGATTTAAAGTTTTTTGAAAGGACATAAGTTTACCGTATGCAGATTCTGACAGTTTTGCTGAGACTGGCTTGCTCTTGCCATTTCTTTCCCTCCAGGTAATAAGGGCTTCTTAAATGTATCAACAATAAACAAGGGTAGCACCATGTCGAAAATTATAGATAAACGCCATGATGCAAATGTGCTTGATACTTTTTTTATAAATCATCATTGATGAATAACTAAACAGAAAATTGTAAATTTATATACAGCATCTACTAGGGAGCACAATCGTGAGCTGAACACCGGCACATCGCCAGTTTGATAACAGTGTGTGCCATGTCGTTGAATCAGTAAAGCGTGACTGGTAATTGGGTTATAACTTACCAACTCGTTGAATCTTAGAAAAGCATGAAAAGCCTGACCAAAATTGTACAATGTGTATGTCCGATAAATTCTTGTCATGAACGGCTATTTTGCAAACAGGCACAGAATGCCATAAAGCAGCCTAATTCAAATATGTGTTACTGATATATAAACAATCAATCACCAAAGCATTCTTATATGATATTTTACTGACGTGTTTATTATCCTGATTCGGAAATTTTCTCCCAATTCGCAGTCATTTAATGGTGCATGTGCTTAACCATCGTCTCTTGATTTGAACGTTCAAATCGTTCAAGCAATATGCCTGTAATTAAATATCCACTTTAAAAAATGACGGTCACTTCACTTCGGAGGGGGAAGGGGATGGATTTTACACTTGTGATATTCAAGTATATTCATTGCATGCGTGATGACATGTTCAGTAATTATTGGTTATTACCAGTAATTTCAAGAAAAGAACTCGTTCAGTTTTGAACCTGAATATCTGGATGGTATAAGGGCCTCTGATACTTTACTTGTTTATCTGAACTTAATTGTATTTATCGATTTTCATTACACAGTTAGACAATATTAATAGTGTCCAATGCTTTCATATCCCGTGTGGCGAGTGGGTTATTAGATACCCTACATGCCGTCATTGGAGGGTTAAAAAACTGGAAAAGACCTTTGGATATTATCGGAGTGGGGAAATAGTTTTCATAAATGATGTTGTAAAATTACATATTCACATAAGCAACCCTATAATTTTTCAATCGTAAATAGAATAACAACATACAATAATGATTCGTCATTTCACCGTTATGCCAGCCGCTGTGAGCAGTTTACGTAAAATCACTAAATTGTATTTGGAAGCAAATGATGACACCGCAATTACGGCAGATGATGGCCGAATTGGACAACTTACGTACCTCAATGTGACTACTTCTATGGCAAAAGTCATGTGTCGCCGTCACCATCGATCAAGCAAAAAATACAACAAAAATTCAACAAGATAACACTGGGTAAAATACAGTCTATGTTTTCTGAACATTGTTTGACTGACACAAATATGCTAGCATTTATGCCTGCTTATACGGTATATCGCTGCTCGGAGTACCTCAAAGAGACATGCAAGTCCAAGCTAATTCTAACATGTCCGCGTTGGTCTCGGTCATGTGGTCCTGCATCTCTTTGCTAAATCTATATTTGGGCCATACTGTATAAAGCCCCGCTATCGCAGCATTTACATTTTTCAGCTTCAATTTATACATAAATATATTTCAGCTTTATTCAAGTTAAACGCTATTACTTTCTAGGTCGTGTTTCATAAATTATCGAATATATTCCCATAGCATTTATGTTTTAGTGTAAATTTAATCACTTTAAATTATTTACAAAACGAGGTAATAAAGCTTGGTTTATTTATCAAAGTTAAGCTCTTCACATAACTGCCATTTTAAGCTGTTGGATTTACTTATCTTTACGATCAACCGATGTGTACGGATCACTGTTAATAATGCCAACCCAAAACGAACCTCTGGGGATACAGACAACCATTTGGAGGAATCGGAGATTGCTGCAGGCCTGCCAAAACCACATCTAAAGCTAGCATGGGTTTTTAGTGGTATAATTAAAAATAAGCGATACATTTGTCAAAGTTGACTTTCGGTTTATGTACGCAACTGATTTAATCTTCACTGTCTCAACTATCTATCTATCTATCTATCTATCTATCTATCTATCTATCTATATATATATATATATATATATATATATATATATATATATATATATATATATATATATATATATATATATATATATATATATATATATATATATATATAAAGTTTTTCTTTCGCCAAGGTCGAACAAACTATGTCTCTATCACAGTACCGACAGCCACATAACCATTTGCTCAACGGTTTCAGTTATGCAAATGCAAACAGTGTAACAAATATACCTTTATAATCTAACGTAAAAAACATGTCCAGATTATAATTGGTGCACCCATCATGCGTATAATGGATTTATGTTTATATTGGTGTGGGACTAAGTTTGTCCAGTACAGGTTGAAAATAACAAACCTTGATTCCACCAATAGATTTAATGACAAGCAGAATATATATGTGATGTCAGCCCTGTAATATGTGACACTGACTATCAAAATCCAATCCAGTCCGTTTCAAGGTAGAAGACTGTTATGGGATGATGAAGTACCATTTAGTCTAATGCAGGATACGAGCGATCGACATCCTTGTTTTAGAACGTAGAACTGTCATTCAATGCGCAAAAAATAACTCTGAGTTACAATTCTTATAGAGCAAGACAATTTATGAAATGTCCTTTAGTTTGTAATTCTATTATGTTTTTACTTGGACTCGAATCTCACTGACATCGATATGTCACCATAATCGCTGATTATTTTGTGTAGGGTTGGATGAGGAAGACCAGGCGCCGTTGTCTTTTTTCACTTCTGCGGCTAGATGGATAAGGATTGTATGATCAAATAAGCAAAGACCTACATTTGTTACATGGAACAAGACTGCCGCCTTTACGGACACAATCAGCATGTATTCATCAATATTAATTTACACTTTCCTGGCCATTGCTCCCCTTGAGGAGACATTGGGTCAATCGGAACTTAGAATCCAATTGTTTAAGTGGGTCCCCACACGCCTCCTTCCTTATAACGGATCGTGTTTTCCCGTTGAAAGAAGCGGCGAGTGAGCGAGCCTCCTAGTGTAGTTATAATACTGAGTTTAATTTTGTTTTCCTTCAGGTGACCGTTGTAGGTGAAATGTTTTGTTATATTATTTTCGTTTATTTTGTTTTGTTTTGAAGGCACTATACGGATAATCAAAGATTTGCATTTTCTGTATCAGTATGCTGATGTTTGCATTTGCCTATAGCAAATGATTTCAGCAGAAAATCTAGTTATGGAGGTTTTGGAGTGGAAAAGGAGATTGGAAGTCATGTACAACTGTAGGATTAATGGTATCTGTACATGTCTTGCTAATACACCTTCACTACTATCTAAATTAAAGACAGATTAAGTATTAGAAGTCACGGCTAAGATTAGTTATTGTTTCCATTTATTCCATATATTAGAAAGTAATGCTCATCCGTTATTTTGATATTACAAATACATTAGTTTCAGATCTATTTTATTCCAGAACAACTGAAGAAAAGGAGAGATAAATACAACCACCTGACTATGTCATTTAATAGAATTACCCCCAGCCAGTCAAAGGGGAACGTGGGACAGGGTCAGGATTCAAATGGCGACCAAGTGGCTAAAATAGCATATAAAACGGTACGTAGTACACTTTGTCTCCGGATTCGTCAGTCATGTCGTGGAGAGTGTAATAGGGACACTATGAATCGAAAGACTAGACTAATGAACGCGAAAAATAATTAAAAATGTGCTTAGCCAAGACTCTTGTAATCTGAGGCTTAAAGAGGACCAGACATGTTCATTACTTGAAAGCGAAGACGTTAAGAAAGAAATTTATTTTCTCCATGTTGTTAGCCGGTAGTGATAAACTGTTATCTTTCATACCTTAAAACCATACATGAGGTTTGGATTACGTTAATAATTTTGATGGGAATGGTCTATTAGCAGTATTAAGGGATCAATTAATAATGCCTTTATTACATATTCGAGGGTGGATGTCTTCTCGTCCTAGTTGACACTTCCAACTTTATATTAAGTGTAACGTTTAAGAAATTTGTAACAGAGAGTAGCCAAAACCAAACTGACTCTGCGCCATTGATCCTTGCTGAATATTTTGTATATGTTCCTTTGATCGTTTGTACGAGTCAACATGTGAAATTTGTCTGACGTGTTTTGTTAAGTGATTCATCTCTCAGTCATTACATATTTGACCGTAATGTGGACTGTCTCGTCATTCTTGTCATTGTATGGGCATTTATTGCGCTTTGCTAGACAATCATTGCCCTTCTCAGTTCCTACACTTAAGTCATGCCAAAGATAAATACCTCTGTCCACATGTAATCTTAATTACTTTGTGTTCGCTAAATGTTTAACGTGAATATATGATAAGTACGTTATTATGCAATACCATCTCCCTCCCTCTGATCTGATGATTATTCATCATGTTGGCTCGTACATTGAAGTACAAAAAACTCTGGAAGTTCGATAAGGTAATAACCAATGCTCTTCTCCACGACATATATGAAGAACCTTCTTAATTATATAAAATAATCGTTTTAATTCGGATGCATTCCAAAGACAAGACTGCGCACATACTTTCTTTTGATTAAGTGATGAGACATGAATGTTTGTAAACAAATTATATAGGCCAGAGTTTAGTCATGCAATACAACTTGTGAAATATATCCCCTTGCATGTTGCAAAGGTTGCTGTCGGCGTTGAACAATATAGTCACTTTTTCCTCTGCAGTGGAGATTGTGGGATTTCTCCAGGTCAATACGCTAGTGTCTTTGTCTTTTCTCAAATATTCTGCTTTGGAAGGATGTTAGTGCTGCATAGTGATGGGCACACGTATTTCAGCATTTTCCCGAAGTCTCTGACACGAGGCGAAAGACAAATTCACATATGGCCCTACACTATCATTTATAAATAGGTCTAACTTTCTACCAAGATGACGTATCACCGGTCCTAACGTAAAAATAAGTACGTCAGTCTTTATGTTTCTTCTTGAAGCCATACGTAGTGATAGGAAATGCATCATTGCCACTTAAAAATGCTTCCAATTTCAGTACTACATGACAGATAGGTTAAACGGAAAGAGATCCACTCTTAACCCACTGCACTTGTAGTTGACTAGAAAGCTTTCTTTTTCCTTAGGATGACATTCTCTTCACTTGTTTCATAACGCTTTCTCATATTCATACCTGGTTATCCGTATTATTTTGGTGCTTCCACACTCAGCCTATTGTATAAAAAAATGAATAGATTAGGTCTCAGGAAAGCTTTTGATGCACTTTGGCTGTTATAAAGAGTACATACCGTTCTTCTTATTTGTAGCCGAAACTGCGACTTCATTTTATCGTCTGTATATATCTGAATAAATCTTGTTTGATAGTGCAATTTATAAATTTTACACAATGAATTGGAAAAGAACTTATGCATGTTCCTACCATTACTAACTTCACACATTTTAGCCCACAGGTTATAACAAGAGATTGCCATCAAGTAGTTGAGCACTACCGATCATCATGAATATTATGATCTGTCTGTTTCACGCCACATATTTACATGTATACTATATTTGCAGTCAAAGCAGTTCAAATGATAAACTGGGGCAGACGCAGTTCACACCATTCATTAACAATATAAATGTGAGTAATGTATTTATGCTGTTTTGCAGAAACATTGAATGTGAGGAAATGATCATATAAGAAAACTTTTTTCATTACTTATCTCACTTCGCTTTCTTGCATTGGTTGTGAATTTACAGACGTTTTCGCGTACCTTATATGGAATGTTAGCCAATGTAGACAAACGTACATGATGATGAAGACAGTTTATAATGTCTCTTCTTCTATGGATACATGCTATCTTTGTCTCGGTGTTTTGTGACTTGGAAGAAGAATATAACTCTGACGAAGCTTACCTTCTCGTGTGGAAAGATCATTTCCAGAATTCCCTTTGATCCTTTCAGAGTCCAGACGAATAATTATATTTTAGTGAAGAATAACAATTATAGCGCACATTAGGATATAGGAACGTTTTTTTTTCGGAGGCTAGCAAGACCCTGTTATACTTCACGGTCAAGCCATTTCGGTACTTGTGAGGGTTAGTCCCATTATGAACCTTCGTTAAGGTTTAAGGCCTAGTTATATCAATATACAAATCACGAACAACATATGAGAGAGGAGCAAAATACATAACCATACTCTTGGTTCAATGGCGAGACAAATGATGGAAATAGATGGTAACAATCTTACTATATTAGATCGGAGCAGGGATCTTGTGTCTGCTCTCATTCGCCTTCCCTAGCCATCGGTCAATGTTTGGTCACACTAGTGATATAACATTCCGACCGATCTTCAAGTACCAGTCCTGGGTGATTCAGCCCTTTCCCTATGGGAACGTGCATTTGGTCAAAATGGAATCAGCATGCTCACAATCACCACACTCGAGAATGGGATCTGATCGGTATTACTCCTTCCCCCTGACCCATCGTAATCCCTACGGAATTTCGAGTCATCCATTGAAGGAAGTAAATTGACATTCACAGTCTTTGACTTAATATTAGTACTGATGTTGTGTGTCAGAGACACGCATCATTTTTGCCTATTTGTGCCCCAATAAGATGGTGCAGCCTGCCTTCTTTCTTCAGATGCTCAAGGATGGTTGAAAAGCGTTTATGGTTTACCTGATAATCCTGAGATTAACTGTAGTCTCATAACTCACTAGGAGAACTTATACGACGAAGGGGTTAGGAGGTCTTTCAAGCTAGCAGTGAGAACAGGATGAGGTTGTCATGTTGGTCTTAGTTGTCGTCATTTTGCCGCAATTAACCTGGATGGCTCAACATCCTCTCATACAGGTGCCTTTCTTCCTCTCACACATCGACTCTGGTGACAAAAGATGAATAAATCTGCTTATATAGGAAGAGGGCAGTTGCTCGAATTTACCGTGCTATACACTCATCGCTTTATAGAGAGGAAGTTATCTCCAATATGGATAGTGTCCCGGGTGCTTCCCTGCCGTTTAAACTCCTTGGCACGACATTCTGCTACAGTAAGACTGCTTTAAACATGATTTTGTAAGAGCCGGGAGTTTGTTAACTTCTTAAATGGTGATCTGGTACCAAAACTCTAGTAAGACATTTTGTTAATGCTGCTTTTTAACAGTTACACTATACTTCCTGATCCATTGCTTCTTCCCTCCTTCTGGCGAAAATAACATTGCACAAAGACTTCCTGACAGCACTTGGGTTTCCAGGATCAGGTTTGTACAACCAGTTGATTTTGGGGGAAGTGTGGATCGGGTTTGTTTTCTGTCCGAAATTACTGGAAATCTTTATCTTCAATCCTATCAGGTATGTTGATGTACAGAAAACATATTCTTGATCAGTAAAGCCTAGATTTCAACTCTCTTTTGTTTTGCGGTTTTTTGGAAGCCCCTGATCTATTGTTTGAAGTACCTTTTTATAAATATAGTCTTAAAGAGTTGTTCAGGCCAACTTAGCATCGGCAAGACCAGCGTGGTTAAAAAGGCATTGTCTATGGAAAATCGTTTATGTTGTGCAGCAATTTTAGTTATTTTTCTCTTCTTTGTCAACAGATTTTATTTTGCATTAAAACATATTCCTTGAGTAGCTTCACTATATCTAACAAACGATGATCCAAATAGATGTTAATGCCAAGGTAATGTTTAACTGTTCTATTTGAGCTCTTTTACAGGCTCAATACAACTTTGGAGGTGCATTTTATTTAGTCTTAAAGGCACTGTTCATATTTTTGCATCAACTATTTCCAGTTCGATTGTTCTCGGCATCAACAGTGCTTATAAATCTCTTTCGGAGAATAAACCTTCATTCATAAAGATTGGAGTTCATAAGGCCTTGCTAACTAACATTTGTAGATAAGAATTGGTCAATGGTCTTTTTATCAGCAGACTTTATGGAACAATTTCATGGAGGGATGGAATTGTATTATATGCATACCGTTAAGGTCTGTCCTAGAAAAGTAAGTGACATAATATCTATTATTAAGAATTTACGAAAGTTACTGTAATTTGAGATGACTACTTTCCAGCAAGATCGAAGTGTAATCTGGTACAAATCAAAGAGGAAGTGGATCTTGACCGGATGTACAACATTGGAGTCAGACTGGCTCTGGATTATCTTTGCTCAAATTTTCTAGTACGTGCCGAATAATGGGATCTAATGTTTGAGGGTGATTACGTACCCAATCTCAACAAGTAAAACCACAACGACTATTTTTGGATGGCTAACACTTAATGAAGTCTAATTTTCCGAGCAAAAGATTCAGTAAACGCCAGGATAACGACATCTGTGCACATGATATTTGTATCACCATTATAGCAGATTTAAAGACATTTTTTGCAGTAGTAGATATTAAATAGTACAGACTGGATATTGAATGTATAATGTGTCTAAAAGAAACTTTTTAATGCTTAGTTTATATTTGAAGCAGGTGGTGGAAGAAAGGCCAGAAGTAAAGTCCAGAGACAAAGTAAGTTGTAGACCCGGATCTTAAAACATTGCAGTTGGTAGTGCACGTACATTAATTTAATGTGTATCGTTGAGTAGTATCTCAACATAATGCTCATCCATGCAACATCGTTCCATAAACAGTGTGTATATTTGTATGAGTTTTGATGCTATGCAGAAAGTGATATTTAGCGTGTCTCAGTTATTCAGATACCACGTTTATAGGTTATTCTTTGTTGATTGCTTCCTTAAAGAGCATGCTACATTTTAAATAGGGAACACATTTCAATTATGGCTATAGGCTAGCGGTATATTTGGCTAGCTTTTTATTCGTATATTTAGAGTAACTAAGTAATTAAAAAGTTATAAGAAAATATTGTGGCTACTTTATTTGATTTATCACATTACTTCATGTCAGTGAATGACTCTCGTGTATTGTTAACATTGCAAGAATTACCAACTAAGAATTCTGCAATATGATTGGCAAGCACAATACTCGTATAGAGGAGTGAATAAACATGCTTCAGAATATAAGATAAAACATGAGGTGCCAATTGGTTACTGATGCCAAATTAATAAACACTCCCATCAACTTCCTCGTAAACATTGATGAACAAATGATGATGCATGTGCTGACACGATGCTTTCTTGCTTTGCATTTGATTGGAAAAATATTACTCTTCTGACCTTTTTGATTACTCATAAGTATTGCTTGATAAAACTGACAATACATATCCAGGTCTCGTGATATTGTTTAATTTGTGTTTCGATGCGTTTCATAATGGTCTGTTAAACATGTTTATTAGTGACTTTTTTCTGGTCGTAATTTTGTTTCCGAAGAGAATCTTTCTAACTTTGATTCAAATAAGGTTCTGACTTTAAAAGCATTATGCATAATCTTTATCAAAGGGTATGAATAGTACATAAACACCCCACACACACATATACATGTATATACATATGCATATATATATATATATATATATATATATATATATATATATATATATATATATATATATATATATATATATATATATATATATATATATATACATATATATACGTCTTCAAGGTGGGCTATAGAGGCTAACTGGTACAATTGTTTTTTCGTTTACACGGTTTGGTTTTATAAGTAATTAATACAAACTCCGCAGATGATTAATTCATCGTACGATTTGTAATCTTCGTATGTAAAGGTTTAATTTCCATATGACATTTGATTAAATGCTAGTTTTATTCTGATTTCAATTGTCAAGTGACCGTGTTCATGCATAACTAAATATTGTAAAATTGTATCATTCATTGTTTTCAGGTGATTAGGTGGTTACAAGTATTGCCTTTGTACTAAAAGCCTAAAACATTTGCATGCAGATCAGCATCACATTCAGCAAATTTATGGAATGGCTGTTTTTATTTGTATGTTTGTCTTTTCACGTTTTTCTGTCATTAATTAATTTGATTTGGTTCTTCCTTCAGAGTGATAAGACTAATTGGATCCAAGAAAATATAAAAGTTAATAAATGCAATGAGGAAAGTGAAGAGAAAAAGTAAGCTCTTTGTTTGTTGAATCTGTCTTTTTCCATTGTATTTCATACTAATTTAATAATATAAGGCTTATCTGTCTATGGACGTGGATATTAAATCATTAGTTACTATTGAATGCACATCTGTACTTTTAAAATATAGTCCTTTCCCTGATGTGTACAGGTAAATATTTTATAATGAATTGAAACAAATATGTATACTCCTAATTTAATTTGAGTTCCATTGATGTTGTGTACCTAATATAATTTGGAAATCGTAAACAGTATTACAAATGCAAAACCTATTAAGATTCTAGCCTTAGAATACTGCAGATTAAGCATCACTCTCCAGATTTTTATATGTAGATCACTAACTATTTATATCAATACGAACCGTTTTGTCAGTTTCGTGTTCATCAATACCATGTCATGTCATTCTTTGCAATGTTGTAGGATTTGTCATTGTGAAAAGAGCCAAGAGAAACATGAGAGTAATATCGAACATCAACAACACAAAAGCTATACGGAACCCACGAATGCCTTTGGAGTCGTTACATTTGATGCAAAATACACCTCAAACGTAAGATCATTGAAACTTTTATTTCGTCTATCGTCTCATTCTACTATGTTTTCTTTGGCGGCTTCTAATCTTCGTTTTTCCAATTGTTATTTTGTGGAATGAAAGGGACCGGATTAGCAGTTGTTCGATTTCCATTTAAGGCATGACTCAAGGGAGACAACTATGTTGTTCATACCTTGTATGTTTACAAGAAAATTATACAACATCTAGCCTAAACTATACAGGTTAGACTAGGTAAATGACAGTTTGAAAAAGCTCAGGATGCATACATATAATAATTTCCAGATTCGTCATCACTCTCCGATTTGTTGTACGTCGTAACTACCAAACATAAAAGAAACCTTGATCACAATGTTCCGATTATTCAGACACAACTTTGCCAACTATGTTGAACTATCAAAATAAATGTCCATTCTACGTTTGAAGAGATTATTAATTTTTTGCTTGACTGAAAACTATGAGCCTTCGCTTCACACAAAAGTCACGTATTATTCCATTAAAGAAACCAAACCAGGTACAAATCACGTACATAGTTAAACCTAAAATGTCAAGATAATTATAGAGGTAACAATTATAAACAAATATCAAAGAAAGAAATTAAGTTATATTAAACTTTATGAGCCCGAAATGTTCAAAAGTCACTTTTTATTTCAGTAATTATAAAAATTATTTAAATGCACAGATAATTAAAATCTCAAGAATTTGATCCATAGATTCAGTGATAAATTTTTAAAGACAAAACTAATTTACAATTGATACTAAAGTTTTAGATCTTCATCTCAAATCATACAAGTTGGTTGTTAAATCTGTAATTCAATTAATGATCAAAGAAAACTGATTATAATGGTATAAACACTGGGAATAAATGTGCATGTACTTCCTGGCCTGGCTGAGTGGTCTAAAGCGCTTGGGATCACTGCCATCTCACCTCTGTCTGCGTGGGTTCAAGTCCAAGGCTCGGCTAGCGTAGGTACATGGGAAAGCCTACCAGTAGGTTCTTCCCTGGGTTTTCCAGGGTTCTTCCTCCACCAGTGATACTAGCCGCCATGAATAGCCTATCTTGTGCTGAAAAATGGCGTTAAACCCCAGAACAACAACAACAACTTCCTGGATTACAAGCATATTCCATATCTACATAATATAAGCATATTTGTATACGCTGTAAACTTGGGCTTGAAGTAGAGAAACGGCCTATTTATTCATCGATGTAAAGGTGTCAATAGTTGTGAGAATATCTGTGGTTCGAATTCAGTTTCCTTATAGAAACGTTGGTACAATATTCATCCTAATCAAAATACAGTTAGATTGTGCAGTCTCACTTCAGACACGTATATGACACGAGAGATCACGTGTATGTCAAAAGGTCAGAGATGAATATAATGCTCGAATCGTGAGAAGATAATTTCCAAAATATAAATACACGAACAGAATGAGAAGAAAGTAAATGAACAACTATTTATCAGTATATAAATGAGTTACTACATATTAAACTTAATCAGTTTACAAAAAGATGAAAATGATGTTTAACAAATTATTGATGTACGGTTGTCTTGCACACACACACACACAAACACACACACACACACATGCACACACATACTCACACACACACACACACACACACACACATATATATATATATATATATATATACATATATATATATATATATATATATATATATATATATATATATATATATATATATATATATATATATATATATATATATATATATATATATATATATATATATATATATATATATATATATATATATAAGATAATCCAATTTAGAAAGATGCACCTTCGCATTTAAAACCAAATTAAACAGATAAAGGGAACAAAATATTTTGTAAGCCATACTACAATTGAGGAAATTAAAATCAGTTGAGTGAGAAGCAGGAGTGAAAATAATACGTTCTAATTAAATAAGAGTTCGAACTTTAGGTCGTTTAGCACAGCATCGCGAATGATATACGTGTGTGTTTCACAGTGAATGCTGATGTCCTCGTCATGCCATATCGAGAACTAATATTTTTTACATGACCATTGCACTTTTTTGAGAAGTTTTGTTCTAATTGGACGTTCCTTTGCACCAGTAATCAAAGTATGCTCTCAAAGTATATATTTAGATGTATTAATTGAATTACATTGCATGCAAAGAGGCGTGCCTGTAATATGATTTGCATAATATATGTAAGTAATTTTAGTTCGATTAATTTTACTTCATTCTTCATGGCATTTCAGTAAATGTTTGGAAGGTGATTGTAGAGCCCTGAGTTATCATGTATCAATATGAATAACGTAAGGTGTAATCGACCTAGTGGTCAAAGCGTCATAGAAATCATGTAATCTTAAGGAGTATGAGTTTTGAGAAACATGTTTGTTTTTTTTGTTTTTTTGTACGGAAACGGAAGTATCTGGAAAGACGATTTGTCAAACCAAAGGCATCCTTAAGATTCTTGATTGCGACTGGACAATTCCTAAATATAAGTCAAAATGTTCAGAGGCTCTATTTCTTCGGTGTACTGGATATATTGGCATACTGGAAAAATAAAGTGTAATAAGCATAATTATGAAAAGTTCACTTTAACTTATTACCGATACTATTATTGTCCTACCTTTTGTAACATAAACTCATGTTGTCCAAAACTACTTCTAGGCACCAGTGGGAATTATCGTTCCATAGATGTACCGCATTTGCGTAATATTTTTAAACAGTCAAACTTGTATTAAAGTGTGCATATATTAACCGAGTTCCTGTCCTATAATTCACCTTTTCCCATAAAACAAATTCTTGTGCAAAATAGTATGGATTAATAAACGAACCTGGTTCCTCCCCTACAGACACACATTATAAACTTGTATTAAACTATAATGAACATAAAACATGCTGAACCTAAAAGATATTCCACTAACGTATCCCAAGTTAATGATTTATTCCAATATCATCATATTTTATTGATGTTTGTGTGTAAGCCATATTCAAATGGACATTAGTAAACATACTATTTATACTTACATATAGACCTTTATATCAACTTGCATGTATTAATATCAGGATGTTTCATATCTACATTTTCACTTAGAACTCACTAAATAGGATCCTTATTAGAAAGGTAGGTTAATGGCTGGTTGGGTAGAATTTGATTTAGAATAAAAATGCATAACAATGTTAATTAATGCTTCCGATTGTTTCAGTATATCCGAGTAAATAGGAATACTACTACACCTTCCATCGTACTGAAGGTAATGAAGGAGAAATGGAAGTTGGAAACGCCACATTTGCTGATTTCTGTAGTCGGCAGTACGAAACATTTCGATCACTCGCTTTTAGCATTCCAGAGTAGTCTGATGAAGGCTGTTCAAGGCACAGGTAAAGATTAACAATAATATCAACAATTTTATAGCGTTTATATTCTGTAACTTTCAGATATCTTAAACATTATTTCACACTATTCAAGCCACACTATTCGAACAAAGAAGTGATGCTGTTCTATATTCTTGCAAAAATTAAGATATTCCCAATATTTCATTTTTAGTAAATATACACTTATTCAATATATTTGTTACCGTCAAATCTACATCGGAATAAAAGCTAAGCCGCTCCATTGTAGACTTCAAAAGTTAAAACTCTTTATATAATATAATTTTAAATTCAACATGGGCTACATACTTTTAATCTCTTTATACTTCATACATTGGTATGCACCTAGTATTACAAGTTCAGTTGGAATCTTGATCCGCTCTCGTGCATTCGTCCAAACTTCTGCACTCTGTCTTTATCGTTCATCCTCTAGCCAAAAAAGCTTGTATCTGCTTTGATCTTTTCTTTGTTTATATGAACCGCATACACTTGTACATGAAATCCCCATAAGCATGGAAGGATCCTCTTCATTTGAAGTGTATTAAGTAGAAGAAGTAAGTTCATTGATACCAAACTGCATTTCAGTTGTTTTTTTGCTCGTAAATGTTCATGTCTCAAATGTTCTTATGCTATATCTCAAAACATACGTGACGCCACAGGGGATACTGATGGGCATATAATAGTATTAGTACACATATACATATTACTAGAAAATAGTGTCATTCCCAAACTGCTAATCGTCGTTTCTAATAGCATATACGCTATTTGATCTTGAATCATAAAAGCATTTGCATACTTTCGTTCCTATCATTAGTCTAAAACTTCGAAGATAGCTTGATGTTCTCTCTCGTGACTTGTGCACATTTAAGGCACAAGAAGGAATTTTACTTTGTTTGTAATCTTAAACATTCTTTGTAGATATAGCAATTGTTTTCAGGGAATGAACAGATTTTGTTTACTATTTCTAGAATTTAGAAATTCTGCTGTCGGCAATGGATAAAATACAGAATTTTACATTTTGGAGACTTATTTTGAACTATGTGATGTTTAAGAAAAAAACAAACAACAAAACAAATGCAAGCAGACTAATATTCCACTTTTATTTATAACTATCAACTATATTGAACCGTGTGTAATTATGGTACATGATACAGTCAAAAAGCTTTTTCTTAAATTCTGCCATGTATATATGGCCACATTAAGACAATTTATTATAAACAGGTGTCCACTTAAACAGCACAAAATTACAATTTGCCTAACTCTGCTCGTTTAGTTACAGATTATAGTGTCAAACAATATTTATGTATATAAATATATGCTATTTTCTGCATGTAATAATATAATGTTGCTATCTTGGCAAATGTTTATACTTATCGAAGACAAAGCTGTGTTTCTAATGTGTCTCCAAAACCTTGTACATACGAATCATACATTTTCTTCGTTTGAAATATCCTTGCGAGAAACGAAACCGAAGTACATTTAAACCAACTCTTCTATATATTCGAGTGACCGTTTGGCTGGCCGAGATATTACAAATGAAAACTTCTCGGTCAGTCTTTCGTGTCAGTCTTTCTTTCATGCAAAGAGCCGTAGAAATCCACATAGCAATTACAAGCATACTTTCGAGGTAGTATCCATGTGATTAACCTCAGATGATTCGCTTGAACACACTTCTTGAAACGTCAGTAAAATTTTAGACATTTCAAACTCTAAATAATCTGGACCACTCTAATAATCATTGTTCATATTATGTCATAATACCAGGATGAATGTCTCGATTGGCAGACGTGTCGTCACCAAAAGCAACGTAATGAAGAATCTGAGACTATGGAAAATCGATGATTTCTTTGTTTATCTCAAATTGTTCCACGAACCGGAAACACAGAAGTGACGTGCAAATGATGTTGGTGTTGTTTGAGATTAATATAAATACAGTTGAAAATAAAGCATCTACATTATACTTGAATGATAAAGAAACAACTTAAATCAGCGAAAGAAGAATGTTGCTTGAGCAATTTTTTGTATATAGACCTTATATCCTTTTGACGAAACAAATATTCAATAATTATAATACATGTACTGTCAGCACGTCCCAAAGTAATAAGATAATAATATCTGACTTAGAAGAGGACGTACGTTTTGGTTTTATATTCCCGGGCTGAGAAGTACAAATTCACCATGTATGAATATTCTCTGCCTGTTGAGAATACGTACAGTTTAAGCCTAATGTTATGTCACAAACTGTTGTGTGTATGAATCTGCCAGTAAATTTAGTTTCTCTAATTTCATTAAGTAATGTTCTATAATATTTGAAGCTGCAATTGTGTCATTTCATGCTAATGCATATACGATATAATGAATCATCGTCTGAAGTTCAAAAGGTTTGTGCAAGTTCCGTTTACGATTTGTTAATGACTAATCTAAAGTTATGCTGGTTGTTATTATAAAGCAGATATTCGCCTCATAGATGTTTCAATGTGATCGACGCAAGTGAAGAAAAACGTACATACTTATTTATCCCAACACATGATAATACATTGAGGCATGAATATGTGTAATCAAAAAAGCTCGTTTTGTTTAACCGGTATATGTGTTTGTAATTATCTGAAATTAATAGAATATTTAACGTGAAGAAAATGTTCGTAGTTCACTAGTCATTCTGAATTAGGAAATTCTATAGTGTCCAATGCTAAATAATTAAATAAATTTTGATGTACGTTAATTTTGTTATGTTTATCTCAGGAGCATGGACCATAACTGATGGTAAACAAGAATATCTCAACACTGATGAAAAGGCCGTGTCGCCTGATAAACAGCCTATCATTATGATTGGTATCAATCAATGGGAAACCAATTACAACGCACAACAACTAGCTGACCAACAGGTAAAAAACAGAAGAAATATCCAAATATTGTTTCTCCGTATATGCCTAAAATGTCTTAGTTTCGAATGTTAGCTGTAGGCAGTATCTTGTTAACATTTTGCTAGGACATTGTCAGCTAAAAAGCTAGTAAATTGCGTTTGTGTTACCAGATTTATTCATCTATTGCTTTCTACATTACAGAGTATGCAATACATTTTTGATGTCATCAAGCTTGTTTTGATGCAGCAAATGAATGCCTTTTCAGAGACAAATACAGTGCGAAGTACCATCGAAATCGTAGGTGAAATCCTTACCTCATGGCTTCTACTTCACCGATGATTATGTCCCAATATTATTATCTTAATATGATGGTCGTGATTGGGGACGGATATAGGTATAAAGTGTTTTCTTGGAGGAGATAAGCCAAATCTGACCTTCACAATGTCTTTTTTGGAT
This sequence comes from Sinohyriopsis cumingii, assembly GCA_028554795.2. Taxonomy (NCBI): domain Eukaryota; kingdom Metazoa; phylum Mollusca; class Bivalvia; order Unionida; family Unionidae; genus Sinohyriopsis; species Sinohyriopsis cumingii. Next base: position 51,419,842 of record CM068832.1, read on the forward strand.
CCACACATTTAACGCTTGAATATCATGCATATATCACGAAGTCTTAACGAAGAACCCTTTTCCATAAATTGGTAGCGGTTCTAATCGAGGAAAATATTACTAATTACCGTCCCCGAGATGTGTTTGTAAAACCTGTCATCTCGTTAATTCGACGGTATATCCGCTATATTATCTCCTCAAGTTAGAGGACAGGACAATCCAATTTTAGAGTAGATGGTGCAGTTTAACAATAGAAGCCACATCACAAAATAAAGGACCCCACATGCTTAAGTACCGGATTCAGATAATCTGCCATGAGGCATGCATTGGAGGTCGAAAAATCGAGTATTGCCGTGTTTCCGGAATTCGATACAAAGAAAACAGATACATTTTTTAAAATCAACGCAGAACAAATCAATTGCTAAGAGGCAATTAAAAATGCGAAATATGCATTTGTCTTACTAAAAAATGTGTTTTGGTAAAACGTGATATGGTCTATTCCCTATTATTAGTGAGAGGTTACCTTGTAAATACAGTGTAGATCATACTAATATAGTTTCAAAAGTTGGAGTGATTATATAGGCAAAAGTACATTTTGATAAAAACCTAGAGTGAAATATTGCGGTAACTCCCGTATCAACAGCAATAACAAACCTCTTAATGTCTCGGACAGTTGCAGAAGCAGCGATAGAGTTCGACATATAATTGTCATGCACTTTTCTGTAGCAAACGTTATATTTCCATCATATACATTGATTTCAAGCTAGCTTCCAGCCATGTAGCAGACCATCCACGTCATGAACATGAGTTGCTATACTGATTATTTTGAACGTGTGATGTAATTCAGGGATTATTTGACAGCAGTCATACAGTAACAAAGTATTTACAATATCCTGCATTAATCAAATGTGTTGAGAAGGTACTAATAGAGGCAACATTATTCTCAAATGCCTTCTCAAGTACCAGCCGTATCCATACCATATGACTGTCTTGCAAGCGTGTGTTGTGTCAGGTTACCTCCCGTATTCTTTACTGCATTTGTTTATTGCTTGTGTAAAACAACATATGCAAGTCCATCTCATTGTCATGACTTTATCCCCCTTTGTTATCGAAAATTCTATTCTATTTCAACTGATTTGCAACATGCTTTTATGCGCCTCAGCGATGATCACAAATGAAATATGTAGGATGGTGACATTCAAAATATTCTAGCATGTCATGCCGTCAATGGCTGATCATTTTGTCACCATCTCCTTTCCTGATTAAACCATAAATTAAACTCACTCCATGTCCTCTACACTTCCTTGATAAAACTTCTCTAAAAATATTTTGAAGAAAAAACATTCAATGGCCAGTTCCATTAAGCGTCAAACCAGAGACTCAAGATGAAACTTTTTTACTCTGTAGCAAGTACTGTTGATACAACAAACCATGTCATATTTCTCTGTCCCATTACACACGCATGATTTTGGGTTGTAGTGAAACCTGTCCAAAGCTTACGAGGAACCTATCTGACCAGCACTCACATTTCTCACTCATATGTTTTTACAGGCATATTCAGATCCAGTATAATATATTCATCACTGCCAATAACATGTCTGTCTTAAACCTTAAGATATATCTAGCACAGTGAAAGCTTTGCATGATCTTGTCACTGGAGTTATGGCATGTATATCTGTTATTTACGTAGAACAATGATCCCACTTCCCTTGCACTTCTAGGACTGTAATATAGCGTATATATCTGTTACTTACGTAGAACAATGACTCCACATCCCTTGCACTTCTAAGACAGTACACCTTTCTAAATGTTTCCTGCAACAAAGTTTTAATATCTTATGTTAGACTTCAGTACTTTTTTCTATACGTAAAAAATAAATATATCTTCTTATCTTCGCAACATCAGGAAAACTTAACGTGATTAAATTCTGAGATAGGGTTGTGCAGTAGCACCAAGAGTATATTTACAAAATCATACGGATCTATATTATACAAAGGTTCATTTAAATTACCCACACATGACAAAAATCCTGAAATGTGGACTGTTTACCTAAGCAGAACTCCAAGTCATTTTGAAAGTTTCCCTGAACAGTGTTTTGTTTATATTGATATGTATCTGCCAATACGTTTTTCTGCTTTGTGTAATTGGAACTTAGATGTGTAATTTGCTATTGTAGTCTGTGAACAATGGTAGAAAATCAGTCAGTCATAGGGAGATTTTGTTTCTGTTCGCATGGTGTACGTGACCCGGTAGGAGACGGAGGCTCACAAAGGTTTTTATGCCCTCGAGTTCAATGACAAAGGTCATTTATTATTTCAGGAATTAGTCAAATTAGTATAACATACTGCAAGGGCATTAAATATGTAATGCATTCTATGTCAGCTTCCAGATAATTAGAGAGAAAACTACATTTATATCTCAGAAGTTCATCCTTTTGATGTACCTTTATTATTACACTCGTAAACGTTCTGTATTTGATTAAGTTAATATTATGTGTGTGAACGTAGAACGGGTTACAATATTCATATTCAATAGTTTTCACAATGTTTATTGTCTTGAATCGGGTGATTTCAGTTGTCTTTCTTAAAATAAATTGCTTAATACTTATTATTTTTCTCGAAAGCTATATCTTATGCCTTTCTTTGTTGGTTATTGAAATGATATTGTGTTTTGTTTCATATTTACCTTGGAATTACCATTATGGATTATACGTTTACAAAAAGTATGATTTATATAGCTACATACACCCCCACCCCCATATATATATATATATATATATATATATATATATATATATATATATATATATATATATATATATATATATATATATATATATATATATATATATATATATATATATATATATATATATGATAATAACATAACTGTCAGTAATATAACTGTCTTCACACCAATGATAGCGTTAAGCTAATACGTTCCTGCAATAGACTTACATTTCAGCACAAGCTCACATAATACTCACTACACAGGCTATGTATAACACTACTAGTAATTAAATACATGTTTACGAGTTAGATATTTAAGATATGTGAATTATGATAGTAATAATGGTAATCCATAACGCTCAGCTTCAAATATTAAATAGTTACGAATCAAACATAATTAAAATGACAAAATACTGTTAATTTGCTAAATGGATCCTAAGATATATCTATTACAAGAAAAATGTATAGAGAAGGGGTTCATCTTGACTGCATCCTCTCTTGATATCAAACCATGTGAATTTAAAGTGACACACAATTTAATACTTTTATAGAAGAGATTTATCCAGCCTTGAAAATCCTTGCCTAAATTTAGAATTGCTTTTGTTCTATTTTTTCTTTATCAACAAGAAAAAGTTTTGATGTGTTCGTTGGTACAATGTGTCGAATATAGAAAAACAGACTGTCACATTAGTTACTAGATTATTTTCATTAATTAAAACCCCTCGCAAAATATCTTGGTCGGAAAATTCTTCTGTAATATATTATGTCGGTATATGCTTTTTATGTTAAGCTTGTAAGCTTCGGATTTGTGTTCATATTATTAATTGCTATAGCATGGTGCATGAACGCTAAGGTGTGCATATATATATACACACACACACATATATATATATATATATATATATATATATATATATATATATATATATATATATATATATATATATATATATATATATATATATGAATATTTTAGTCATAAATCTGATAGATAATAAGTACAGACTGTATTGTTGACAGATTCGTTTCAATTTGTAATTTAAACCTACATTATTAAGGTACTAGTGTGAATAATAGGTGCGATGTGTACATATAAATGAGCTGAGCTAGCTTCTTTTTGGATGATTATTTATCCACTTAAAGTCAGTCTTTTTCATCTACTTAAATTCGAATATAAGTGTTAGCTTGAATGTGCTATATAAATTGCCATTGAAAAGTTTGTTTTGTGCTTTTTTTCATTAGCAAGTTATTTAACATGGGTAACCATCAGCAATATTGTGCATTATCAGTCTATTCAGGCATTTTGTTTTCAAAACATGTAATCACAATTGTTTCCCTGACATTTCCTTAATCAGAGTTTTGTAGTGGGTGATTGATGATGAGTATTGCTGGTTTCACGGAAAAACCATATTAGATGCAAAGTGTCCTTGTCTTATTGACAGTCCCATCGTACCCGGACTGGCCTGAGTGGGTATCGAAAACGCGACCCTTGCTTTCTAAGTCCAACTCCATACCAAGTAGGTTTTCGCGATTCCGGCAAAAATATCACTGATTTAAATTTATAATGTGTGCATGCTGAGGTGGGTAGATTTCTGTCCCTAATCAAATTTAAGGCACAAATCTATAATGTATATATTATTCATTGCCCAGCTGTAATTTTTTCAGTATTTACTGTTCCATATAATGTCAAGACTAAAATGTTTACCCATTATTATTTTCTTAATTACATTAAGTTCTGCCAAACCCAAGAGCAAACAAGACTTGCATGAAAGATCTGATTGAACATAGAAGTTAAAATTTACAACCTTGTATTATCCGGGCAAGATATTTTTCACAAAGAAAAGTGAAACATAGCTGAACTCTCATAATTCATATTAGGAACAAATTTCCCGACTTCTAATTACTGGACACTGGGAGCAGATGATCATTTTGTTCCATTTACACAGATTGGAAACATTAAACAGTATACATATATAACTCGCCTCTATATATAAATAAATAAATAAATATATATATATTGAATACTGTCACTGGAAAGAGTATATGAAAATAAAGATAGTTTTAAGACATAATGTTTAAATTGCTGTAATGTTTGAACCAATATCAATTGAATATCAGATATAAGACCACTACTTATCTTCAAAAAGCGATAACTATGTTTTTCAACAAATATTTAAAGTTTCAAAAGTACGCGAGTATCATTTTTGTTGCTGCTTAACCTGAAGTTTTATTCCCGGAATTCCCTGACAGTAAGCACAATTGTAAATACATTATATGCACGCCATGATTGTTTCTTATCTTAAAGTGCATCAAAAGTACATCAATTAAATACTGTAATTAAACTATTGTCTTTGTTACAATATTAATTAGCGGTATAAACCGATCATAAAAAATATATGAATATATTTATTTTGATGCTGTCAATGAACAAAGGTACGAAAACATGTGTATCAGCAAACAATGATATCCACAAGAACAAGTTAAAACTACTCATTTAATTGACTGGTTCATAGGTTTAGTCTGCTGGTGTATTACAAGGTTATATGCTTGGAGTTTAATATATACATCAGTCTCTGTGCATCAATTACGTCATCGCATTATTAATTTATGTGTATCATATAAAGGGATTCTGGAATTCGCTGGACCCACATCACAGCCACTTCATCTTGGTGGATGGTGGAATCGAAGACATATCGCCCAATAAGACGAAATTCCGGCAAGAGCTAGAAAGCGAAATAACTAACATCAAAGGTGAAGTAACTAACGTCAAAGGTGATACTGGTAATATTGAATCTTACAAACCCGGTTTTATGTTACAATGTCTGATTTATTTTTCCTCAGTTATATCTGATAATATATTTTCCCAACACTGCCAGACTTTGTTGTCAGTATATTAGGCATCATCTATATTTAGGCTAATTTTAATCCAAGTGAAATCCATCGCATAATCTAGGTTGCCCTAAACGATAATAATACCGCTAAGAAATATGTTACGAGCCCCAAATTTTAAACATATTATGGCGACTCCTTCTTCGGAATGGAAAATCATATTGACATTTGATTTTCACTAAAATATTTATTGTGATATCAGTTGGATCTTGGCTAAGATTGGTTCATGCCTGACACCCAATATTCTAAAAATTCTGTTATGTTAATCGCAGGTTATTAGGTAGCGCCATTACACATGAACATACAATTATAGCATGATCCTAAATGAAATTAATACCGATCTCACGTGTTTTTATCATCAATGCTCCTGGTCAGAAAGTCGGATTGATATGGAGTTTTATCAGAAGACATCGTAATGTATCTAACTGGTTTTACATGAAGGTAGTGCGTATCTGATATCCAGTGTGACGATTGCTATCGCAACACGTCCTGAACAGAAAGATATGTTGACGTAGTTTCCACCAACATACTTTGTGTAATATCTACGTATTACTAAACGTGTGTTGCCCCTGCTGGTAGAATGCTCTAATGCGCTGGTCACTAACAACTTCCCCTATCCTCTTTAGTTTGAGTTAAGGATCGGCCAACACATGGAAGTGAGAAATCTTGTAAATAGTTTTTTCGTCGGTGGGGTGTTCCACGGTTATTTCTTCTGATATGCTGGCTGTCATGTGCATCTTATCATGTGCGTCACAATTGCTTTAATCAAGATACATACAAAACAACAAACATACATTTAAATGATGCACGTATCCTATTCAATACGGTCGCCATTGCAGGCATGTTAAAATCATTTTGTTGTTATTTGTTCGAAGCTGAAAGTTATATCAACTTGTCTTCTTGCAATGTCTTCAGGTTCTAAATGAAACTGGTGCTGATCTAACTTCCATCATGGCCACCATGGTGGCCATAATACAATTTTAAAATTGATAATCACGATTTAAAGAAAGTCATTTTCGGCAGAAGGTTATGTTAGGGCGTCCCAAATTAAAATATTGGAAAATATGTTCACAATATGGCCTTCATAACAAATATTATTTTAATCACTCCGGCAACGTATATGGCTGAATCAATATATGGTTTTCACGAAAACCTCATGATAACTAGTTAATCTTGAATACAAATAGTGCCAATTATATATCCAATACAGATGTCAGAACGACTGCCTCAGACATCATACTTTGCTATACTGACGGAACTTCTAATTAAACTCACTTAATCCTAGATGCGAATATGTCTAATAGGGCATCCAATATGTCTACCACAGTAGCTAATTTGAAAAACGTTGTTATGCTGTAGAGTCTTAGGATTGGTTTAATCACCCAACAGTACAATCTGATCACATCGTGAGTTTCTAGGAGATTTCGTCTGATCAGTAGAGAAATAGTCACTTGAATGGACCTTTGTTTTTTAATATATAACTAAACAAATATAGAGCGAAAATATTTAATTTCAAGCTGTACTATTTGCGAACCTCTCGGACTTTTCTGTGATATTTAGCTCCATCACGAAAAACGTACTGGATGATCTGTCTTTGGTTGTCAGTCTTCCGTCCATCTTTTGAACAAGAATATTATCGCTTTTCCCTCCTAACCTATTTTAAGGATTGCCATGAAATTTACACATATTCATCATATGAACTTATCTTACGTTAGCACCCCAATATGGTCGTCTCTGCAGTAATTTAGACTATCAAGTGATCTATATTAGTCAGAAGGAATGCTTATAGCAGTATCAGCAAAGCGTATTTGGTTTTAACTGAATCTGGTACAGATAAGATACACAATAAGATCGATACGGCAACTATCTTCAAATGTTTTAATGTCGCTACTCCTCGTGAATGTCAGCTTCGATAGACATTCCATGAGAAGACCTTCTTGCTGTCTTCTTGAAGATGAATTACAATAGTGTGGAGCAAATATTTAATATGACGACACAACCGCCATTATTAGTTTCGTGTTATCACTGCCCCTTATAAGTGGACGGTCAAATTAATCTTTGTCTGTACGGAAACACTAACTGTTATTGAGTTGGTCTTAACTGAAATGCAGCCGATCTCATATTCAATATGCCTTCTTATAGCTTTCTTGAAATATTGTATATTATTATGATCGCACTAGTTAAGGCATTTGATACAAGCTAAGGCATTTGATACTTACAAACATGATTTTTTTTAAAACGTGGATGAATCTCATTGTGAGAGACTATGTCATATCCAAATCAATTAACATTTTCCTATTTTTATGCTGTAATGACGTTTTTAATTTTTGCTTTAGAATTAAGATCTTGAATAATTATTCAATTACATTCATGGTAACTGATAGCTGAATGCATATTATCGGAAGTGTTTCCACTATACCATCATTCAAATTGCATTCAATATCTTGGATATTTCACTGCGCACACGTACGTTGGTGTCTGGCATTATGAGAGAGAGAGAGAGTAACCATTTTACAAAATGAAGTACTGTAACCTGCGTTTTCAGTCTTAAGTGAATTCGTCTTGCCTCAAGTCATTATATATTGTCAATAGTCTTATACACCTGTAAGATAGACACAGTGCGTAGGCAATAACATGTATTCGTGTGGCGTTTTACAGCTGAATAAGTGAAAACCATTGATAAAGGAGCATAACCAAGCTAAGGAAGGGAAAGATCTAATGCAAATATTTCCTGGACATTTTTTGTGCTTTCAACATTTTGTCCTTTGTATATGTATAATCACATGGAGAATACCTTAATCATAGTAAATGTGGGCAATATAATTGCCATATATATACAGTCAAGGAATGTCTCATGCGCATTTATCTTAAGGAGAATAACTTAAACGTATTATGAATGTCCCCTATAACATAGTCATATGCACATGGATGCTGTTTTCTTTCCAGGGTCTAATAACTATATTAGTATTGGTGTTTTTAATGTTGCAATATATATATATATATATATATATATATATATATATATATATATATATATATATATATATATATATATATATATATATATATATATATATATATATATATATATATATATATATATATATATATATATATATATATATATATATATATATATATATATATATATATATATATATATATATATATATATATATATATATATATATATATATATATATATATATATATATATATATATATATATATATATATATATATATTTTTTTATATATATCTGTGTGTGTGTGTGTGTTTAAAGGGTAAAACTAAGGAGACTTTACCAAAATAGAATTATAATCTGACAATAGCATGTACTATGTTAGGTCTTTCTTTCATCTGATATTCTTTTATTTGGGTAAAATACAAAAACATGATCAAAGTATGTATTGAAATGAAAATGTATTTGCCAAGTTCAGAAGATGTTTCAGCATTGTTGTTTATAGTACTTAATGTATATTTCAGGTGACACACGTGTGCCTTTTGTTCTTCTAGTTCTTCATTGGGATCAGGACATCTCGGGAGCAGTGCACGATGTTCTAAATAACAAGATGCCAGTCATCATCGTGAAGGTATTAAGACAAACAAGTGTAACTCTATATTACATACTGTGGTCTCTAGTTTTCATGTGACCTTGGAATAAGACCTTGGACTAAGGCTTATGTTGATTTTTTTTCTGTACACTCTTTACTAAGAAGAATACTAGTGATGTTCATTGCGGTGATGGGTTTTACTTACAAAATTATTCTATGAATATATCACTTGTATTTTTCGGATTATTTATTTGGGCAGAATGGCTGTATCATTCCGAAATAACAATAAACCAAAAGATGTTCGTCATGTGACACGAGTTATCCAAATATACATATATTATTCAATTTCCTTGCACATGTTCGAAGTAGAAATATTTTGTTATAGCAAACGCAAGTGACTATGAAATCTTTCCTGCAAGTAAATTATCATCGTTTACCCGTTTGTCTCCTTGCCGAGGTCTCAACCGATTGAGTAGAAAGCAAAGTGGACGTAGAGTAATCCCCTCTTTCCATTTACCTACGCACCCCTTGATGACTTGGGTGATTTTCCAAACTAATAAGTCTTGTGTATCTTTGTTTTACTTGTGTTTTTAACATATGCTCAAATGTTGTTTAACACAAAGGTTTTAATATTGTATCATATACATTAGTATCAGGTGAATGTTTGCAAATAAAAGGCAATGTTCATTCCAGAAATGGCGATATATAAATGGAAAGAATTAGTGAAAATGCTATGCTTTTTGGAAACTGATCACAAATAAATGTAATCTCCATGGAAGTCTACGGCAGATTTCTGGAAAAGAAAACTATGTCATATTCCATCTTGTAAACGTTTAACATCAGTTTTTGATTGTAATATATTTTCTCATAATGTCGTTTTGAGAGACAAAATTAGTTAACATTTTTTATCAATGAAAGAAGGAAAAGCAACTATTTCATAAGTCAGTCTTATTTTTATATATTTTCAGGCCCAGTGATTTAGAACCGATACTATTTTTGAACATCTGGCATATCTACACTCAATGTTTTACATATTCCAAAGAAATTCGCCCCATTATAGAAACATATTGTCCTCCCAATTTAGAAACTACTTGTGCAGAATGTATTGAGAGGACAACAGTAAGTTCAGTGTCCCATGATTGATTTCGGGCAGAGAATCTTATATAGCATCCACTGCATGCAATTCCAAACCTCAACATCCGCTTTCATATCAACCTTTTAAGATAAACAGTGTTTGGTCGCAGCTTTCGATGCTAATCACAAAACAATAAAGGGATGTATGCTATTTACTATGCAAGAATGAAGAGCATAATTGTTAACATTATCAGAAGCATATTCGAACACATTTTGCTGTTGTTGCTGGGATAAACGCCATTTTTCAGCACAAGATAGGCTAAACATAGCGGAAAGTATTAATGGTGGAGAAAGGACCCGGGAAAACCCCGGAAAGAACCACTGACACAAGCTACCGGAACGCCTCCTCACAAATTCACCTGGGTTGAGCCCAAGACCTAAACCCACGCATAAAGAGGTGAGATGGCAGTGATCCGTAACGTTTAGCGCGTTAGACCACATGGCCGCTCGGGACCCCTCAAACCCACGACTGCGGTTAAATGGCACCCATCACCATGCATATACGCACAAACCAATATAGATCTAGACCATGAACACATATACCATTATCCAAAGAAAGTCAGATTTATAGGCATTCGTGCGTGGCAGGAATACTCTCATGTCGATATGGATTAGAATCTCCATAGGGTACTAATTAAAAATGCTCTCACCTTTAAGTTAAATTTATTTATTCGTATTTATAAAGAAATAATATTCGTATTTGTACAATCAAGGTACAGCGATTTTTCTTTCAGATGGTGTATATTTATAAGTCTCTTTATATATATAGTATTGTATCATGTTTTGTTACTCTTGTTCCTCTAAGTATATATATATATATATATATATATATATATATATATATATATATATATATATATATATATATATATATATATATATATATATATATATATATATATATATATATATATATATATATTCATTCATGTACAAAATAACATATCGAACATAAGTGGTATGTGACTTGAAGTATGGTTCTTAGAATATCTAACATCTCCTTGAACAACCTGAACATTCTGCTATTTAAATGCAAATGTTGAAGATGGACATGGAGGTCAAATAGGCAAGCGAACAAATCAATAAAATAGTTCTTCCAATATTAAAAAATCACTTTTTAAATATTATTCTTTTCAGGCCTCCGATAAGGAAGCACATGGTACCAAGAGAGAGTCACAGATGTAGGTGATTTTTTTGCAATGACAAAAGATTTTTAAATATGTTAGTTGAAGAATAGCACTTATCCTGAGGAAATTACAATTTGGCTATCTTTTTTGCCTCTTGTCTCCATAATGTAAAAACAATTGCCACTATTGGAAAGTCATTGCTAAATTCTACTACTCAGATGATGCCAATGTACCGTCCATCACAGTGTTTTAAATAATATGAAAAAAGTTTTAAATTGCTTCTACTAAAATAGCACTAAATATTTATTGAACAACTTTGAGGAAATAATCCAAAACAGGAAAGCCTCTAAGCTGTGTAAATATAACATGTATACAACCCCAATTTTGTCTTTTATTGCAAACAAAACCCCAACCCCACAGCAAAAGCAGAAATCGGTTTAAATTCATTTCTCTGTAACCAAACTCAAATCAAAGAAGAGGAAAACTCAATTAATATAATTTAGTTGAATTTGACAGAATTATTTGTGTTCATATTATTAATTGCTATAGCATGGTGCATGAACGCTAAGGACTTTTTTGGATTATGTGATCTAGACCTAAAGTCAATTGACAACTATATGGTAGTTATCAAATAAAGTAATCAGCTAAAGTTATCACATACAGATATCAATTACATGGAAGTTATCAAATAAAGCGACCATCGCAAAAATATAAAGTAGTCTAAAATATTTTCCAATGAAACTCATTGGGCTTAATAGAAACGAACATGGAAATTCCCTGTTCGTTACTAAAAATAAGACATTTCTTAACACGTCATTTCAAATATGGCTTAAGAGAAGTTGACAAATTTAACAAGAATAATTATAAAGCGTCAAAAGGCATTCACGTGTCTCCAAATGTCTCAAATACGCCATGAAATTTAGCTGCTATAATCTTCTCTGTATTAAATTATTATGACTCTGTTTGCTATTATAAACCCAACCTTTGAAACAAAGAACTGTCATGAATGCACTTGAGTCTCTATACTTTGCAGGGATTTATAACCAATATAAAAATATGTATGAGTCAATGGCATTTGAATGAAAATTCGGAATACTTAAAAATTATAAACCTCTTTATTTGTACATTCTAATGATTGTTTAGGTGTTCGAAACTCACTAAATGGTGAATATTGTTAGTTGCTAAATGGAATACTATATCAGGTGTGTTTAGTTTCGGATATTTAATATCGTAAAGAAACTGATGGATGCAACTAATGTGTTTATTTATTTATATTTGTTATTTTACAGGACATTTAAATATAGCAGAAATCTATAATATTTAACTTGCCTCCAAATTTATTTTGGTTTACAGTCCTGAAGACATTTCCAAGTCCACATATACTCATATATGTGAGTGGAACTCGGACTCAAGTGATTTTGATATAGGTCTTGCTGTCCTTCAGGCGTTATCGAAAGGTAAATGTTATCAGACTGCTACATTTAAGATTCAACAATTTAGTGCATTGAAATAAAACAGACCGTTCAGAGAACACATGATTCATTATCATCATAGTGTTTTCTTATATAAACTACCTTGGATTCTTCCTGAACAAAAACATGTCCAGTATGTCCTGCATCCATACATTGCTGTGTGTATTTAATTTGTATTATTTGCCGGCTTTCCTGAATGTCTGTATATTATGTAAATCTGTATGTTGTACATAGCGTTGTCAAAAATCAAGTCATTATGTACCTGGGTAGAAAAATGTTGTAAGCAATAGACAATACAGCTAAAATGTGGTCCATGTTTGTGAACAAAATATTCAGTTTATTATTAATGTAAATATGTTTACTTGAATTTGAGTTAACATATTGTCTTGATTCTGACCTTAGGATCATCTAGAATGGAACATTACGTGAAAAGTATTTACAGAAAATGGTAATTCCGACCTGTGTCAAGTAAAGTTTGATAATTATGTTTATCCAAACCATACAAATTATTGTCTTCACATCCGAAGCATAATTATTCTTATTGTTGTGCTCAATCATTTGTTTGGGTAGATTTATTTGCTCAGATTATTGTTCGCGGAGAGGACAAAGTGCTTAATACTATTCTTGGACTGAAACATTACTTTTGAGCTATAGTAATTTCAGATAACAACTTTGAAGATTATATTATTGTGAAACATCACAATGATCCTAGCACTGCACTAGGCCACTGACACATTAGCATATTACCACTGAAATACGAAAGGATCGTCATGCATTTGGACTTGCGTTTGAACTTTAAGGACTATTCGGGATTTAATTTCCAATACTGTAAAATAGTCAAAAATGTTCATCTTGAATTCTAGGAAAATAACTTGTCTGTTCAATTTGAAAAAAAATCTGATGGTTTTGCGTTTTCTGTTATTTAGGTTAAGATCACAGAATCGTAGAAATTAAATTGTGTGAGCTTATCAGGGTATTACATCGATCCAAAGTTTGGCCCGACATTGTTCTCCATATATATGTGTCAAAAACGATTCAAGTTTGGGGAAACTGATCGTGGAATCCAACTAACGCAATATTGTAGAAACAGTGGCTTATAGGGTGTGGAGGATATATGATGAAAGACACAGTGAACCTATATCAGTCAGGTTCAGTGATTAATGAATTATATCAAGCGATTCCAATTGAGACTCCTCTTTAGTCTAAAGTTATTAAAACATTCGTGTACAAGTAGTTTTCGCTTAATTTTTACTACGGTTCACTTAACCTAGCAAGCTATTGTTTTCACTGATCAAACACTCGAAAGTTGTTTTCATTGAGGAATTAACGAACTTTGTGTCATTGATGTCTATGTTATCGTGAGTGAAATAAAGTGTCAGCCATTATGATTGGTGGAGGAAGAACCCGGTAAAACCCCGGAAAGAACCACCGACCCACGAGAAGCTACTGGCAAGTTTTCGCACGTACCTTTATTGGCCCAGCCCGAGACTCGAACCCACCCAGACAGAGATGAGACGGCAGTGATACGTAACGATGAGCGTTTTAGACCACTCGGCCACTCGGAACCTACGGTCTGCAAAAGTCTGACTCAATGATTAGCTGTGGCAGCATAATAAAGTATGGCATTTTGAATGCCATATAAACTAGGAACTCTATAGAATAATAATGATAACTGCGAGTATTTTCCGAGGCAACTATCTCTGGCTTTGGCATGCTTGTATGGTTCTGTATCCTAATGCATGACAAATTATAAGCAATATGTATTGAAAATGAAAACATCGTGTAAAATAAATTATAATTTGGTTAGTTTTCTGCATCATTGACGAGGCTATTAAATAATAACATTTTAGTCAAGATATTTTCATATTTGTTGATAAACTTACATGATGTTTTTGATCAAGTAACGTACTTAAGTACAGAATGTTCGGTTTTACTTTTATTCTGGTATTTCTGAAAACATCTTACTGGCATACGTCTTTGTCTCTAAAAAGGAGCATTCCGAAACAGTAAAAGGCTGCATTAACTACAAAAATGAAATCTTTAAATCGCTTAATAAGAAGACGTTCTCTCTCTCTCTCTCTCTCAATAAATATATACATATATTGATCCATATAATGCATAAATAACTCCTGACACTAATATAGTTATCGAGCAATTCATGCTACATAATATCACTGATAATATAGTTCACATTAGTGTGGATACCAATAACAAGTATTTAATATCACCGCCATTGACATGCAGTGCTGCCCATTGGATAATTTAGAAATTTGTGTATTTGCGTGTTGTGTTTCTCTTTCAATGGTTGAGTCAGATTATATAAGCGTGGCACTGGCTATATGTGTTTGTTTTTTTAGGAATCGTGTTTTTTATTACGACTGAACTATTAAAGTCATTTTCATCTTTAGGAATTATGTCAAGTCTGGATGTTTTACAAGTAACCACACTACATTTGTATGCAGGCACTGTGTGTTACTTCGTATTTATATTCGTTGATAGTCTCATGCATTTGTAGCCACCAAGAACAACTCGTGGGACAATATGACTAATGCGATGTACCAGCTGAAACTGGCTTTTGCCTGGAACATGTTTGATATTGCCAAGAACATTTCAATAGATACGAGACGGCAGGTATGTCCTGACACTTCTGCATTTGTCTGACAATTTGGTGTGTATCCCTATTTGATATCATTCATAAATACATACGTATGTATATACTACCAATTTGTAGAATGTGGTGTTTTGTCCATACAAGTTAGGGCGTCAGAAGACATGTAAATCGAGTGTTGTTTTTTTTGTTGGGGGGGGTGTCGTTTTCGCAGAATTAAAATCATATGGGGACAATCGTTATGAAAGTATCATATACAATTGTTTTATATAAAGTGATATAATGAACTTCAAAAGAATACAAACCTCATATCTGTTTTCATATATCAGTCATGTTTCCACAATTGAAGTAGCATTGCCTCCTCTCCGAGACATATAATACAATAACGGAACTGTCTTTGAAGATCTTTAATTTTACAGATATAATGGTGTTAGCATTCACGAAGGCTTACGCGAAAGATTCACTTTATCAGAACGTGAAGACTAAATGAAAATGATTTACATTACAGTGTATCACTAAGAAACACACTATTTAAGTCTGGATTACTCATAACTAAATAAATTGAATTTAATAATAGAGAATACTTATAACATAATGTGCAGTTAATCACAACAATATTGGCCTTAACAAAATCTATATATTTGGTTAGTTCGTGTTACTCCGACAGTAAAATGTAGCACATAATAAAGATGTATTTATAAGCCTTGAATGTAGCGGAATCTATCTTTGTACACTAAGACGGATCATACGAGAAACTCTTGATATTGCATAATAACACAATACACACATTTCATTAATAGTTTCCAATGCACTACTTGGCATTTGCCCTAGAGTAACTCTCCTAAGCCACAGTGGAAAGTTTATCAGCTATTACAACTCTACGGCTTAAACTATGTGCCATAAGTAAGTTAAACCAAAGCTGGAGTAAAGACAGCAAGGAATGTATTCGTTTGAGCTACAAAGTGAACATGTATGTGACGAGTATGTTATTGTTAACTAAATCTCGAATAATGATGGATGTCATATCTTCAGTCAAAATTTATATAATGTTCCGAATGTGTTCCAACGTTCTTGATTGTCAATATGTATAACAATTGCATCATCCACAATGTCTTTAAATGAGTCCTCACCGCTCTGGTGGACCAGTGGTTAGAGCGTCTGTCTCGGAAGCGGAAGGTTGTGGGTTCGATCACCGGCCGAATCATACCAAGAGCACTAAGAGAATAGTGTTATGACTGGTCGGCCTGGTTTCAGGATAATGTGACTGGGTAGAACATCATCCTATATGTCTGGGGCATGATGCCCCAGTGCTGGATACCACTATAAACTGCCACACTGCAGACGTCGTAGCGATGTGACTGAAAAATTGTTAAAGCTACGTCAAAACTCCTATCAACACACAAATTAGTCCTCAGTAATCACAAAGTAGAGCTAACATCTACAAAATCAATGAGCACTTTCTAATTCCTACGAATAACTGAATTAAAAGTCTCCTCTCATATATAAAAATAATTACAAACTCTTATCATAGATATCCAAATGCTGTTATGAAACATGAATTAACATACGTTTACCAAATCCAATACAATCTAATTTTACTTGACCTGATCCAAATCGGTTATCATACGACGTTGATAATTTTTATCAACTTTATTATCAGGTACGACCATACATATATATATTGATAACATTTTGTAAGCATGCATGCAGAAGCGTATGTTAATGATTCATCAGTTGCATATTGATCAATAATGATTACAATTGTTTCCAAAGATTCCCAGATTTATCTATTGACATAAAATCCGATGGACCATTCAGCATATGTCTGGCTGTTTAGTTCTAGAAATGAGTTGTTATGTCTGTCACAATTACGTCAACGTTTCACAACATTATAGTCATATTTTAGACAGGCTTACTATATGTTTTTATATACAATGTACACCTTCAGAAGGACATCCTTGAATCCTGTATGACGGCTGCCATATTGCTGGATAAGGTGGAATTTGTGGAGCTAATTTTAGATAATGACTTTGATCTCAAGGCGTTCGTGACACATACACGACTCCTGGAATTATACCAAAGTGTAAGTTCCGTATATAACCAATAAGAACATTGGCCTTTTCATGTTCTACATGATTAATAGAGAACAAAACTGTAAGACGATCACACATATGCTGGGTAATATTTCCTAGGCCCCAAAGATGTATCTGTCAAACAATGTAATCTAGGCCGAAACCCCTGGTTCCTATTTCAATGTTGGTTCCATACATTTGTTTCATAAATCCATACCTTTGAAGTATCTTTTGAACAGGTGTCGCCACGTTTTTTGGTGCATGCGTTGATCAGATTAATTAAATTAAATTATAAAGTAAGACAGCCATTATCATGTCATAAGTACATTAATTATTCTATAATGAGAACACTGACAAGGTGCATGGTATTGTTATATTGATCCATCATATTGCTAGCTCAGTGTGATATTATTAGCTGCAGTGAAACTATCGTAAACGCAACAAAGTCTAAATGACCCTGAATTTAATGGCAATACTAACAGTCGTGAAAGCAAAATATATAACGTATAATTCACAAGAGTTATGTTAATGTGATACAGTTTTAACGATGCACACTCTTTGTCTTATTCCCAAATTTAACTTTTATGTAATTGAAAGATGCGAGAACTGACTTGAACGAATACATTCAAAGTTGTTCAGTTGCATTTAGTTATTGAACTGGATGGATTATCCATTCCTTATTGTTTTAGTGTACCTCAGGATTATTTTCTTTATTTATCCCACTGTTTTAAGGAACATAACTTAATTTGTTTCTTTCTGCAGGTCAAGCCAATAGTGGCATTTCATTCTATATATGGCCATATACATTTACGTTCAAAACATTCCTCGTCCAAGTCCCTTTCATCCTGCACAGAAAGGCCTATTCCCAGCCCCCGAAAATAAAATGGGCGGTCTGTAAGAAGAAGCAAGCAATATCAATAATTTAATTCGGAAAAGTGTAAA
>CM068832.1:51440847-51478347 GCA_028554795.2 Sinohyriopsis cumingii
CAAAATCTTTAGTACCAGTTGTTGTTTGTTTTTCCTGTTTTGCGGTTTTACTTCCTGTATTAACACATTATATGCTATATGTAACGAGCACCTCTGATCTGATGCATATTGATCACATTCAGATATACGTGACCACTGTATTCTCAATTACGTTTGGGTAATGGATTCGAAACATGGCATTGATTCGAAACACAGCCGCCACAATGATGATAGTGATAGTAAAAACAACAAAACTAGAGTAAGGCGCAATCAGGAGGTCTTCCCACGACCGCAGCCATTCATTAATATAGTACTGGTAAAGTGCGCAGGAAGATCCAGGACCTATTTGGATCAACATCAACGCAGAAAGTGATATTTTAATGTTGTCACATTAGACATATGAAAATGAACATAGCAGATGAAAATTGTGTACCGACGATGTGATATATATATATATATGTGTGTGTGTGTGTGTGTGTGTGTAGGTATGTATGTATGTGTGTGTGTGTGTGTTTATACATGTATATAGACATACATATTTCAAATCATTCCAATGTAGCCTTTTCCTATCAATAATAACCTTCATTCATTTACCTTAGCTACTCTATCGTATTTTCCAGGTCTCTCCAGGAAGTATTACCTCCCGTTCAACGATTAAAAAAAATCAAAATAAGAAGGTATGACATCGGTCAGATGAATTTTTTAAGGAATACGATTGCTTTGCAGAGAGTATTAGAGTTGACATCTATCAATTCGGTAGGATTTTGTGACACCAGACGAGCCCATGTTCCTTTTATAAGTCTTCATAGGCTGAATAGTGTTAACAGATTTCATGCCAATTTGGAACGTTTATTCCACTTCGAGACAAATAAAAGAACCAGCTGTTCTAGGAGTCAGGAGCGCCATGGTTAAGGCTATTGTTGCTGAAAATTCTCCCTTGATTTTCATTCCCATGGAATGAATGAAGTGACAAAGAAAATATTTGAATTCACAGTGGTACAACTTGAGCCTCAGTAATCACAGTTTTTGTCTCTTTAGGTGTTTTCCTGGAATTGATGTCGAAACTGTTCATTCAATTTATGCAATATTGTGTACATGAGGTTTTTCTGACAATTTTCATGGGAAGGCATGCAGATAGGATCAATGACATAGTCAATAAATGTATTAGTCTTTGCATTACATTTCGAATCGGAGCAGTTGTTTGTTTCATCATATTTTTAGAAATAAGATCACATTGATTACAATCATTTTAGCAAAGAAAGAGCCATGTTTGATAGGTGATTTGATAGTGTGCTTTTAAATCAGGACAATGTATACACATCGCTTTAACTGATAGCAATGATACTTGGAACGTTTGTTTATGTTTGTATATTTGGAACCATGTGGTTTGAATATTTTCTTCTGCCAAATTTGATTTTGCTTGAAATATTTGTGGCACATATATTTCATTTTTTGACAAGGACAGTGTACATGTTCTCATAATATTTGCTGAATATTATGTGCCATTTGCATTTCTCTGAGAAAAATCTAAATCAGTGCAGGTCAGTTATATTCGGCCTTTATGCGGTCGTATCTTATATGTGCGAAGTTTCAACATGTTTCAACATAGCAATGTTTTGGAAGTCAAGCAGATCCAACAGATGTTAGAAACATATAAAGGAAATTAATTTTGTTTATACCAGTGAACTAAAACCTATTTATAGTTGAATGCTACATTTGATCAAATCGCGGATGTTTTGTTTATATGGAGATGCCAATTATTTAAGTCAGTTCAATGTTTTGTGTTTCCAGTCCCTAATGGGTTCCATAGCATCCATAGGGTGTCCAAAGCAAAGAAAGGGAACACACATTCGTTGTCTCTCATGAAAAACTACTGAGCACGTTATACGCAACCGTGGAAATATTAATGCATGGTGTTGTTTTTGCCTAACAACATTTGAAAAGAGACTATACTATACTGTTAACAAATGTCAACAAGCTTTGGATTTAACCTGAAATAAAAATTCTATAAAACATGTTCCACTATAGTTTCGCTATTTGATGTCTTCCGTAGTAATCTGGATTCCTTAGCAACCATATCTTACATCTATTTATAAAACCTTCATTCATACGTGAGACTATATTCGGTTTCATCTTTTAGCTTCCCTGCAATAATTTGACTCCCATAGTTAACAGTAGTGAATGGTATTTTGGATATCTTCATTATAAGTAACTAGGGAATTTTGAATAAAATTCATATCAATGTTTTCATTGACATTTTCTGCTATTGTGACGGTTGAAGACTCCATCGAATATGGTTTCATTTTCAAGCGAATTAAAAATAATTGATGATTCTGAAACTAATATTTGATTAATAATTAGTATTACTCTTTCTATTATGTTTTGGTGGCCTAACTCGGTTTTCATGATAGACAAACGTTTTAAATTCGGTTATGTGGTTAGAATTTTATTATCTGCTATGCTGTCATACTTCGAATACATACTGTTTGACGTTACACTTCTGTATACTTGGTATTGTTTTCATTGAATTGTTCTACTTTATTCATTTATATATCTATTTATTTATTATTTATTAGCGTAAGGAGATTCACCTGGCGGATGTAAAGCTGCTGTTAGAACATCTACTGGGTGATTCGAATCTCCAGCTTAAAAAATATGCCAATATTGGCAAGGACGATACAACCCCCACGTCGAAGAAAGAGCCGGTTGGTTAGTACCATTCTCAATAAGTGCTTTTGATGCAAAAACATGTTCGTGCATCACATGTATTTTGTTGTGTTGCACAGAGCTCCAGAAAACAAATTCTCCCAACAATGGAACACAACTTTTGTGAACAAAAATCAGTTATATGGAAAATGGAGACATATAAACTATTCTCAGAACAAACAAACGGTTTTCTTTACGTCATATACGCGTTCGCAATATTGTTACGCATTCTTTGAAGTATTTACAGGTTTGTCCACATGTTTCAAATACAAGTGTTATCGAGCAAACCTGCTCATCCTTGCATCAATAATATTGCTCAGTTTTAAAAAAGTTAACAATATAACCTTGAACTGACTTTTGTGTTCATTCAATCCCTGCTAGAACAGTTTTGGTCAAAATACATTTACTTCTGTAATACTTGAATAGAAGACGGAATTGATATTAATTTTTTCTTCAAACCTAGTCAGTTTCAAAACGTAATTATATGCAGTAATATATGATATGTGTAGAGCATATCGCAGTGTCTTTTTTATTGTCATTATTTGTTTTCTTACATATTTTGTATACCTAGCTCAGAGAAACTATGTTACCAAAATTGCACACATATGCTTCTTCTATGCTAGGTAAAATGTTTTGGGCTGTTTATATAAATAAATAATTGCCATTATCCTGCCCATTTCCCATCACTCAACCACCAACCCCAAATCCCATACCCGACATCTCCAAAATGGCACATACCTGATTGCTCATATCTTTTTTTTCATCCATTATACGCTCAGGTGCTTCTAAGAATACGCTTTGAGGGAGACCATGGTAATTTAGATTGTACAGTGCCGTATTCGTAATTCAATGTTCGTGAGCTCCATATATGCGCATGCTAACGCTAGCCAGAGCCTCCGTTTGCTCTTGAAAGCGAAGCTGTTTTCCATACATTTAGCATGACATGGTCAATAAGGAATTGAAAATGCAATTTTAGAACTATCACAAATGCAAGCAGCCAATTAATAGTATTCCGTTTTAGGGATTTTTTTGAGGGATTTCACCCCAATAGTGTTTTGTCTTAAAATTATGCATTATTTATTGAATTATAATAACGTGTTCATTCTATTAACAAATTAGTAATTTAATACGTCAGAAACGAATTCTGAACTAATTTGTTTATCAATGAGTCGTCGACATTTCATTGCATCGCATTAACATCGTACATATAATAGAATTGTGAATATTCCATATGGCGGACTCTAATTAAATTTTTATCAGCACAAACAGCATTTATGTTTAAAGAAGTACGTAAAGTCACGTGTTAGTGTAATGAACTGATTCAGTTTGTTATCGTTTGCTTGAACTCTGGTGATGTAAGTGGTTAAATTATCCGCCTCGGATGCGGGATGCCGGGTTGTTGAACCCCGGCGAGTTATACCAAGGACGTAGTAAACTGGAACTCGCCGCTATTTGCCTTGGTGCTCAGCATTAAGAGGTTAGTGTTTGGACTGATCGGCCTGAAGTCAGGCTAATGCGACCAGATAGGAATTGATGTTTCATATCCATGGTACGGTGCCCTAGTTCTAGGCATCACTTTAAACTGCAATAATGCAGACATGTTAGGACATTGCTAAACTTCTTAAAGCAACTTAAACAAAATAACAACAAAGACAAGATCAAAATATGAACTTTGATTGCAATGCTGCTACTTATATCACGGATGTGTATATTATACATTTTAAGGATTTTGAATTATTGTTTTCAGAAACAAACACTAGGATGTTACTTTTGGTAGTTTGCTTATTTTTTAAGTGACCAATCCATGTCAGTTATCCACTGATATGTGATGACAAATCATAAAGCATGGAAATCATGGAAACACTTCTTCCTGTGTTTGTGCTTGAGATTTGTCTTCATTAAGATGGAGTTACATTTCAGAGATCGTTCATGACCGCCTGGCCAAGATAGTCATATCTAATGTCATCTTGCCTCGGCTTATTTACCTGTTGTGACATTTTGTGAGACGTGATTGGGACTGTCAGTCTGGCATGTCTTAATCATGACATGTAAATTTTAAAACAATGTTCATAAAAATGTTATGTTTTTGTTTATAGTTGGACATACGCAGGAAATATCGGATGATACTCCTTGTCTGGACCTCTTCATTTGGTCAGTTCTAAACAATCGTCAAGATATGGCTAAATTGTTCTGGCGACATGGAAAGGTAACCTTTTTTTGTTTTAGGCTGTTTAATGCTGGACATCAGCGATGAACGAATATAGTGTTGATCCTGTGCATAATTGTATAGATATGTCTCATATAAGGTCCATAACGAGACTGTTTCTAACTTATATCTCATTTGTACAAATTTAGGAGGATTGTTATAAACCTTGTAGGCTAGTTCTGTTTTGTGTGTAAACCGTCAATTTGTTTTTCGTTTTTCTTCTCATGGTTATATTTCTTTTAATAATTTAAAATATGTCAAAGGGTGAGTAAAGTGTATTTTGGAGATTTTGATCATTATAGCTTTTTTCTCCCACAGCACAGAAACACAGTAACGTTTGACGACATTACTGGAGCAAATGAATTGCCAAAGCAAAGCTGTTTTTGTAAAAGTGACTTGTTATGTATCCGTCTCTGGTTGAAGGGTTGCATTTAAACATTGTACGTTAGATACATATATGTGGTTCTTATATGTCCGTAATAAGGCTATGCATGTTTCTTGTACTGGCCATTTTGCGAATTATATCTTTAACAAATGTCTTTAGAAGGGTTATTCTTTGAATATTCCAGAATAAATTTGAAAATATGAAGGCAAAATATCTGCATTCATTGACCTGCTTGATGTTTAATATTTTTTTATCTTTATGGTAGACGTTTAGGTAAACATATCACGAAACGTGTCCGAAAAGAGAATATTTGTGAACATAATTGTTTGTAAACTATATAGCAATTATATATTTGAATGACCGGTGGGCAAAATTAGTGAGTGACAGTTATGGAGTCAACGAGAATATAGCATTAATCTATTTGACGATAATATGTAATATTATAGTTTTGGGGGGAATGTAACATTAGGTCCAGTAGGCCATCATTGGGCCAATGTTAATATAATGCCAATAACTAATTATGATTTTCATAGTGGGGCTTCATTTCATTTTAGGTTTGAGAAGTTGTAAATAGCGTGCTTGGTATGCAAATATTTGTTCTGTAAAAATTGTTTGAATAACTTAGTAATAGTAAACAAATAAATCGGTACATATATAGGCTCTCGGTTTGGGTATATTATCTTGAATATTAATCATAACAAAGGCACCACAATGTTAACTTTCAATCTTTTAGTGTCTTTTGTTTAAAAAAAAGTTATCCACATGAATTTTGTTTTCCACAGTTGCTTCCAAAATCACTTCCTTCCTTTCTTGTTTCACTTTCTTGGCTTACAATAATTATCAATGTCCTTTCCTTGACAATATTAGAATTTATTTTCACATTTATTCCGGGATGTTGTTTCTCCTGCCTTGGAGGTCCCGTTTTGTTGAATTTGCGGACATCATGTAGCCCAATGTCCATTCATACGATCAAAGCAGGTAATTGATCTTTATTTCTAAAGTAGTTGAGTTTCACATTATGTTTGGTTGTAACTTTCTTTTTTGGTGTCTCATTACCTGTGATAAGAAGTAAAATAATGTGTGCAGTTTCCATCTTCACATATTTTGTTATGAAACTGGATGAAGCTATGGTCTTACACAGTGATACTATTATATAGCTAGAGAGAATGGATTCCTGGGCTCAACTATTTCGCTATCATAGAACGCTATACGTTTCCGAGGCGAAACAAGAAATAAGGCAACAAGAAAATACTGTGTCACCAAAAGTTATGTAAGACGTTCACCCTAGCGATTTTGAATAGAAAATACTCAATTTACATTTGATATCATCCTCGTTCTCATTCCCGGTACAGCAGCAGGGAAGTTTAACAGACCATTGTTTCCAGACCAAATAAACCTTCCTACGCGAACTTTCTCCGTAGAAGCCTCAGAAAGCAGAAATAACGCCTTCTACGGAAGCTTATTTTTGTGCATTCCAGACCAGGTGCATCAGGTGTGTATACCAGGTGTGTCAATAAATATAGCATCCGAGACAGGAAAATAAATTATCGGGAATAATTTTTTGCAACGTGGGGCTGCTTTGGTCCATTTTACGTCACATTAAAATAATATGATTAAAAATAATATGAGCTCGAAAACTAGTACAGTTGGAGAGCCTCATTCTGCCAGAATAGCGCGAGAACAATTAGCGGCACTAAAGAAACTTATCCCGGCAAAAGAATTATTTAAGAAAAAAGTACGTGCGCATGAAGATATAGAACATGGAATTACCGAATTATCGTCGAAATTATTGAAGCCAGTTACCGAAACAACCGAGCGAGTCTTACTTGGTGATGTAAAAGATCCAGATATCAGGAAACGCGGAATTCTTCCTGTGTTGAGAGGTATTGAGGAACACACTCGATTATTGGCAGATCAGCTTGAACAAATTCGCCAAGTACAAGCACAAGCACAAGCACAAGCACAAGCGCTGCGAGAACGGACACAAGAACGAATACGGCAAGAACGATTGCGGAAAGAACAAGAACAAGCACAAGCACAAGCGCAGCAAGAACAAATGTTGCAAAAAGATGAAAAAAAGGAGGAAGAAGAGAAGAAAGAAGAGAAGGAAGAAGAGGGGGAAATAGAATATCCCTTCAAGAAAATAGAGAGAGAATTTTCCACTGGAGGTTGGATCGCGATGAATGTAGAATTGAAAAAAATTGATCATAAAGATTTAAAAAAACTCGGAGAATTTGCGGAAAATTCTTTCGACAATAGAAGAATAGATTATTTAACCGATGAGGGACTAGACAAGATTCCTTCGCGAGAAATTTGGTATAAAAGAATATTTCGTATCAAATATAATTTATCTCAGGCAAGGAAGAACGATCCGAAATTTGTTCAATTTCGAGAATTTGCAAAAAACAGGGAGATGGAAAGGAAGGGAAAATCTTTGGTAACACCACAACCGCAGGAATTTGGGGAAATATCCATCGAAGGATCTATGCCTCGCCTTTATTTTACAGATGATTCGATTAGGTATTTTAAAATAGGGGATAATTTGATCAACGTTGCCAAATTTGGCTTCGATAAAAGAGGCGATTATTTGCTTAGGGGAAATATCGATAAATATACCAAAGAAGAATGGATTCCCGCGGTATATTTTGCAACAATGAAAAAAAATGTCGATTTTAGTGATCCTGGTTACCAAAATTTTCTAGAAAAATAAAAAAATCAGAAGAACCAGAGGAGGAAGAGGAAGATATAATATCATCATGGCACAGTGAACTACCTCCAGAACAAAAAACAGGAAGCGGATACACCATTTGTCCTGACAGCGTCGTCAACGATGTATCTCGCCTCGAAATATTAATCGGAGGAAAGCGAGCTGGAAATAACTCTCATGAAATAATCAACGAGGCCTCAGATATTTGTCAGCGATTGTTTCGCGGCGGTGTCATTGATTCTTACATTTATAAAGAGCTCGTTGACGAACTCATCGATTAAAACAATCGCATTTAGATAACATGATTGTTCACAAACATCAACGCAGACCTAGACAGGTCCGCATAGCTAACTCTCGATTGCCCGTATACAAATATATTCACGGCAATGGATTAGGCGATATCGTTAAAAGCCTCGTCACGCGGGTAGTCCCTAAAATCGGACCCGCAGCTAAGCAAATTGCATTAAAGGCAATAGGAAAAATTGGCGAGACCGTCATCTCTGGTATTGGTAATTTGGCCAGCAAAGGCTTCGATGTTGTCAAAGGTAAAATATCAAATTTAATGCGTAAAAAAAAGCAGCCGTCAAATTACCTAGCACCAGTGAAATGCCCCCCGAGGTCAGTAAAGCTATAAACGACGCAGCAAATAAAAAAATAAATGACCTAGCACAGGAAGTTGCTAACACAAATTTCGCAAATAATCTAGCAAAGGAAGTTGCGAACACAAGCTTCATATCGGGTAGCGGTCTTCGTTTTAGATGAAATTCTTAATAATAAATGTTCGCACAAGTGTCAAACGAAGTGTTCGACATGGACGAGCCTGTAGGTAGAGACACATCCGTGCGTGATTTCCAGTATTTCTCGTACGACACAGTGACACCAAATGCGACTAATCGTGTTGAAATTCAAGTTCACGATACAACGAGATATTTTCTTCCATCTGAGGCATATATCGAATTTGTTGGTAAAATTACGAAAAATGACGGTACCAACTACGCAGCAAACTCTAAAATTGGATTCGTTAACAATGGCATCATGGCTTTATTCAAGAGTGCCACTTACATGATCGACGGAAGAGAAATCGAATCAATCACGGGCAACGTTGATTTAGCAACGACGATTATAGGCCTAGCTAGATACTCTGATGATTTTATCAGATCAGCTGGTCCTAGCATGATGTTCGCCAAAGATAACTCTGATACCGCTGATCATGTCCAGTATATCGTCAGGAGACCGAATGATCGTGCTGCTCCCGCTGCTCCTGCTGCCATCGAAGATATGATAATTAACACCAATGACGATTACAACCTCAGATTTGCCACGCGGAGAGCAATGTTAAAGGGAGATGAGCGAATATTTTCTTGCGCAATTCCGCTATCTCACATCTTTGGATTTTGCAGGCATTTCAGGAAAGTTATCTACGGAGCAAAACACACGATTTCTTTAGTTCGAGACGACACAGGCAATGACAGAGCTATTTGGCGAACAGGAGGCGATGCCGGTAAGGTGGTCCTAACCAAATTTACCTTGTGGATGCCAGCGATAGTCCCATCGATGATTGAGGAAGAAAAATTATTGTCATTCATGAATCAAGGTGGTAAGTCTGTTATGTCCTGGCTAACAACTACGACCGACTCTATCGACGTTAATATCAATGGAATATTTACCTGGCGAATTGCGTCACAGCAAGGCGTCTCGGCGCCCAGACACATCTTTGTGGCTCTTCAAAACTCAAACAGATATGATCAAACTCACAGTCATATGATATTTGATGCATTTAACGCGACAAACGTATCACTAAGGATAAACGGGCAACAAGAGCCATCCGAGGAAATATCGATTAATTTTGAAAATTATTCGACGGCCCGCGCATATCATCGATTATTGTGTTTTATGGGTCGCGATCAAAATATCGATACTGGATTGAAAATATCACAGTTGGATTTTAATACTCGCTATCCTATCTATTACTTTTCTCTGGAACATCTCGATTTGGTAAAACAATCTGTCGTTGATATTCATTTCAAAGCCACAATTAACACAGGTGGACCAGCTAGGGCAATCGCGGTAATTCTCAGCGATAGAACAATGATCCTGGAAGGCATCAGTGGCAGAATGAGAATCATCGACGCTCCTGTCGAAAAAATGTAACTTTAAAATCGAAGATTTTTAAGATTTTCTAAATTTAGATTAAAATAATATTAATATGCCATACGAACACGTCAGCGTAACTCTGACCCAGGGTCAGATGAAAAACTTAAGTCAGCGATATCAAAGCGATGCGGTATGAAATTAACCTTGAAAAATGATCAAATTCATGGTGGGCCTAACAAACTATCGCTAACTAGGGGTCAACGTGAACGTTTCACCAAAGCCAAATCAGCGAATTCTGGCGTTCATGTGAATCTTAGTATAGGCGCCATCAGAGACATGGTCAAAGTAGGTGGATTTTTCCCTCTACTAGCCGCTATTCCTGGATTATTAGCCTCACTTGCTCCGACAATAGCAACCGGTCTAGCATCAGCCGCGGCTGGATACGCAGGTAAAAAACTATTAGAAAAAGTAGGAGGACGATACAGTAAAAAAAAGGGAAACAACCTTTATCCAAGACGACCTCTGTACGGATCCGGCCTAAGATTGGGACGACCTCCTCTGTACGGATCCGGCCTAAGATTGGTACGCCCTATTCAAATTTAGATTTATCAAGCGAAGCAAAGAATAAAAAAATAAAATTTTTCAGAGGCGTATTTATGCGAAATCAACTACCAGAAAAACCAAATTCCACTGAGACGGGAATAATAAATCTCGATTCAAATACCGGCCCTGGCACACATTGGGTCGGCTACGCGATTAATCCTCGCGAAGTCGTTTATTTTGATTCATACGGACTAGCGCCACCGAAAGAATTCATCAATTACGTTTCAAAGTTGAATATTCCGATTTGGTACTCGACACTTCCAACGCATACGTTAATGGATCCACCAATATGCGGTCCTGAATCAATTAACGTTCTCGATGCGATTTCAAAATCATCCGATCCGTATCATAGGATCGTATTTAAATACGCCGTAGATAAATATCATGGTTGATATTTACGGTAGATTCCTCTACAGGAAGAAGGAAGCAGCAGTGACTGACGTTGATACATCAAAATTTGCAACCAGGGATGATATTAATAATCTTCTATCGCTGTCAGAGATAGATCCTGGCGAAGTTGCTATTTTTCTATATAGCGAAGGAAGATTACAAACAACCAACATCAAAATAACTGATATAATCAAGCGGGACGAATATAACGATCGTATTGATCAATTTACTAGCCTATCAGAGTCGGTATCAAAATCTATCGCTGATATCGCCGATATTGTACCGAAGTTGCCACTGAAGACCAATATCGCGGATGTGGAAAAAAAGGACAACGAGCTATCAGCAACGCTGCGTCTGAAGACCGATAAGTCATTGTACGATGATTTTCAGGACAGAGTGACAAAAAGACTTAACAGGCTAACTAACGATCTTAAAAAACTCGATGATGTATTAGGTAAACTTAGTAAAAAAATTGACGAGGATATAAAAACATCCGGCGATACTTCCTCCGCAGCGCACGAACTAGCAAAGAAAAAAGTTGATCAAGAATCGCATGATGATCTTAGCGATAAGGTAGAAAAAAATCAACGAGGATGTTACTAAGATTTTTACCGATGTTACCGAAATAAAAACCGTAATGGGTCAGAAAAGCGATAAAACACTACACGACGATCTCAGCGAGAAAACAAAAAAAATCAACGAGGATATTGCCAAAATTAACAAGGATATTGACGTGATACGTGAATTGGCGCGTCAAAAGGTCGATATGTCATTGTACGACGACCTCAGCGAGAAAACAAAAAAAATCAGCGAGGATATTGCCCAAATTAACGAGGATATTAACGCGGTACGTGAATTGGCGCATCAAAAAGTCGATAAAACATCACACAACGATCTCAGCGGAAAAACAAAAAAAATAAACGAGGATATTGCCCAAATCAACGAGGATATTAACGCGGTACGTGAATTGGTGCGTCAAAATGTCGATAAAACATCACACGACGATCTTAGCGGAAAAACAAAAAAAATTAACGAGGAAATTTCCACGGTACGTGAATTGGTGCGTCAAAAAGTCGATAAAACATCACACGACGATCTCAGCGAAAAAACAAAAAAAATCAACGAGGATATTACTAAAATTAACAAGGAAACTTCCGAGATACGTCAAATCGCAAGTGAAAAAATATCACACGACGACCTCAGCGAGAAAACAAAAAAAATCAACGAGGATATTGCCAAAATTAACGAGGAAATTTCCGCGGTACGCCAAATCACGGGCGGAAAAGTCGATAAGACATTACACGACGATCTCAACGAGAAAATAAAAAAAATCAACGATGAAATTTATGAAATCTATCATGGAATGCTTGATTCATTGTTTTTCACCCGAAGAATTCGCGAAGTGGAAGACAAAATTGAAGATATTAACACAAAAATATCACCAGTGAATCTTCCAAAATTGGCGCGTTTTTACGTGCCAGATCAGGTGGTAACAAAAAATCTTCCATGCAATCCAACATTTGTGGTAAAAACACAGAATCTTACCTGGACACCCGAGAATAACACACTTAGCTTTACTTCGCCAATTACTGGCGTATATCGAGTATATCTTATCTCCGGAGCGATAAAATTCAATGTAACGGCCGACCATCACGAAATTTATGAATTTTATCCCGGGTTTTTTGTTATTTCCATAGGTGAAAATAACACTGAAACTTTTAAACTAGAACCACCAGATAGAACCACCACAGGACCAATCAATTATTTTGTAATTTTCGAATATTTATCCATATGGACTGCAATTGGTCAACCCGGATCGATTACAATTGTTGAGATACCTAACTAATAAATGACTGCATCGGACTACCGATACAATCAGGCGCGTTCGTGGCAAGATTCACTAAAAAAACTTCTTGACGAGTATCAGATAAAAATAAAAAAATATCAGCGCAGATTAGTTACCATCGATGTTGCCGTGTACGCGGTAAGCGCAGTAGTCGCCGGTGTGGGAATAATCTTATCCGCGGTAACAACAATCGCGCCGATCGTAGCAACGATAGTAATATTATCGACAACAACAATCGCGGGTGTTCTCAATGTTATCGCAAAAAAAATATCCTCATGCACAAATGAGAAATTATCCTTGTACACGAGCAAACTATCCCAGGTCAGTGAGGCGTATTCGAAATTATCATTGTTGCTTTCTGAGAGTCTCAACGACGGCGTTATATCCGATCTAGAATTTTCCATGATGGTAAATATCTACTCCGAGATTGAACGAATGAATATCAATAATGTCCGAATTGACTCAAATCGTGACAAACACAACACCGCTGATAACAACACTGATATCGGTAAGCTCAACCAAGCCAGAATTTAGTATCGATTTTCTAACGCCAATTAGCGTCAAGGAAATTGCGCTGTCACAGTTACGCGTCTATAACAGCTGGCCCAATATCAGATCGAAATCGTTCGGTAGATTATTGTCAAACAATTCGCTTGTTTTTGCTAATAAAAACCGCCCTGATGGAAATCCCGATGGACAGTCGTTAGTATACCAACAGGTAGCTACGAAATTGAGCAAATCGATAAGGAAATAACCTATAGGATATCAAATATGACCGGCGATGCTACTCCAGGAATAAAAATATCAGCACACGAACCAACGTTATCATCGATCATTGAAGTAAAATCGCCGTATATTATCGATATTTACCAATCATCGATTAGGACAGTGCTAGGTTGGCCTGAAATCGCACCTCCGGTAAAACCAAAAAAAACAGATGTTTTTATTCCAGGTTGGCACGAGGAAGCTCCTCCAGAGCCACCTGAGCCAACAAAATCTGACTTTACCACCAACGAAGGATATTACGAAACCGCTATCAGGCATAAAGATCTTGTCGAAGATGCCATCATTCTCATGAACAAACACAAATCCAACTCGGTGTTTTTTGCTTTCACTCTTAAGGATAAAATTTTCTCGTGGTTGCCTCTTCCTAAGGTCTCTCCGGATGTCGAAATCGTCGATGTTTCCCAAATTAGTAGGATAAAACCCATAGACGGCACGTTGATAAGAAAAACCATCGATGATTTCAATCAGGAACATAAATTACAATTAAATTTACTAAAAAAATATTTTGATGAATGTATCTTAGATGAATCAGACTCATGCAACAAAATTATTATCGAACATGTGAAGATTCTGAACCAACTCGCGTTCGATGCTGAATATTATCACGGCATGTTCATTCGGGCGATAACCGACGATATATCAATCGCTGATTATGTTCTTCCCGTCAGTAGCTTCAAGCTGATTAGAAATTCGGGAGAGAAACAAAAATTTATGATGTTATTTGGATTAACCGAGGAAACATTACCAAATTTCAAATTTCCTGATTATAACGTTGATGAAATGAGAAAATCAGTCACTGATACCATTGATGATTTATTCCCGAAATTACATGCCGCGTGGTTAACTAAAAAATTACAATCAAAATCAATTCTCCAGCATGATAATGATCCAGCCAAGCAGGGACGGCATATCTCACCGGGTATCGTTAATATAACGGAGGTCATCGCGATTTATCTTCACGCGGATGTTGTCGAAGATAGCTACAACGTTGATTCGTCTGTGTCAAAACAAGCACACCAAGGATTTATCTTATATTCATTTTCACCTAGCGTCTCTCCGGGATTTTTGATAATAAAAGAGCCAGTAAATCCATTTTACCTGCGATGTCACAGTCGATTATTATCAAGGATAAATTTCAAACTGACGGATCAAAATGGAAATTTGCTTGATATACGCGAGGAAACATTGAGTATCAATTTACTTGTGAGATCGTAGAATCGAAGATTCTTAAGATTCTTAAGATTTTTAAATCTATCCGCCAGAAAAAAATGGCCAAAAAAATAAATAAAAATCAGGGAAATTTTTCAAAATTAATAAAATTTTTAATTTTTGTTTTTTTAGTGGCAAGAATCAGGAATCTTCGATTTTACTTTCATCGACCAGCTTTTTTAGCTGCCTGACGCGCGAGCTGGTAATTTTTCTTGATTCATACTCGTCTGATAAACTCGACCTTACCTTTTCTACCAGCGTCGATAATTTAACGAAATCCTCGATTTGATCATCGCTGACAGTAGCGAGCGATTGATACATCGCAATCTGGATTTTCTTTATAAATTTATATTCGGACGGCAGCGTGTACCTGTATTCGAGTTTTCCTTGGACGATCGTCTCAAATTCGGACCGGATTTTACCTGCGTCCAAATCCAAGGGCAAATTTATATTTTTATTTTTCAAATCCTCGATGGCTTTGATGATATTGTTTACGTTTTCCTCGTTCATTATATAAATTTTGTAATATTTAATTAATTTTCTGAGTCGGATATTATTGGAATATAACAAAATTCGATCCATTCGCCGAATTTGTAGGAAAATGTTGCGTTATGTATTTTTTGTGCTGCAAGTCGCACGGAATTTGAATTAATACCAAAGTACCTTGCAGCGGCATTCATCGATGTAAACACAATTTCCTCGCTTGTTTCTCGATTTATCGATTTAACCACCCTGGCGTATTTCGGATGTTTACCAGTATCACCAAATTTAGTATTTTCACCCTGCGTTACCGCTTGAAGATTGGATATTTTGTTATTCAGCTTATTTCCATCGATGTGGTCGATAACAAGGCCATCCTTAATAGGTCCGTGAAAACTTTCGAATATAAACTTATGGTTGTAATAATATTTTGTTCTTCCTTTTTTTTCGTTGATGGTAAAAGCAAGATAACCCGTATTACCAATATTACCGACATGATTCTTTGTTTTGACATGTCTGACAACACCATCCGATGATGCCTCGCATTTGGTAATTGTTGGGTGAGATTTGAACTCGCATGTCATTGTTGATTCTGGAATCGCTGATTTTGAATTCATATAGTAATATCTATATGTTTAAATCATTATTTGCTTTGAATCGATTAATATAATCTTCTTCGCATGTTATGACCGACGAGGATCTTTTTTCATAATACCGTCGCAATTCCCGATAATTTTTCCCTCCACAAGCCAGACACAACCGAGTTTTTCCTCGTGTGCCAACTTGACAAACTAAGCAACGCTGTGGTCCTTTACTACCACGCCGAATCGCATGTATGTGAGCGCCGCAATAATCACCTCTGCAGGATTTGTCACAGAATTTTGTTGAGCCGATTAGTATCCACTTGCAATGCATTATAATTTAAACATATGTCTAAAATATAATCATGGATACATTTGATCTTGATGAGGCAGAATATATTATTCCTGAGGTTGACCGAGCGAAGAAAGAATTCTTCGATGATGGAGCGGTTCACACTTGGTCGACATGGAAAACGAACTCTATCGACGCTACGATGAATCTGGAGCGAGCTAAGAAAATAATCGAGCACATAAAAATCGAACACAAAGAAGAGCGATTTATCTTTGGAATAAAATTTATCGCACAAATGCCCGATGATACCTGGATTATTCGCGATAAACGAGATCCGGTGCGTGGCGGTAAGAAAAACGTTGTTCTCGATAAAAATTCTAAACCCGGATTGTTATTGGGAATCGATGGCCCTTATTATGCTAGATCTTATCCAGCCAGCGCTGTTGTTTATGGAATTTATCGGCTAAATAACAACCCGGATGCAAAAAACCTACCTGCGATGAAAGAATCACCGATGATAAATTGCGTGGCTGAGCGTGTTATCGAACATATGAAAAACGCTCGACGTGGATCTGGTTTGACACAATTAAGGTTGGATAAAATTAACACGTGGGCAAGTACCGTTGCTGATGGTGCATCTGTGGACAACGTAGCAGCGTTGAGTAAAAAACTAAAATTTCCTATCACGGTGAAAACGTTATCGGGAGAAATATTATACTCGTCGCCGTATAGATCCCGAGGAGCACCAATCGAGATTGTCGATCACAATTCCCATGCGTGGTCGCAATCGGTAATGATATTTCCGCGGGATCGTATGGTTAAATTTTATCCCACGGATAATAAATCTGCGGAAAATTCTGCGGAGAATAATAATTCCGATGATATGTTTAGATTTATCAAAAAAATAAGCGCATCTGATCCGATATCGATATGGTTGTTTTCGAGTGAAGAAAGATACGATCAATTTATTTTACCATGTGGTGATATTTACAGAGACGAAATATTACACGAGTCGATGAGAAAACTCGCGGTGAAATATTCGTCGAATCCCGATCAATTACTAACGAATTGCTTCACAATTCCGTCTGTGGCCGCTCATGCCGCTAGAGAGAAGAACTCATGGAAACCCACAAGGAACGAATATCTCGCTGATATTCAACTTAGCTGTATCGAATACGGCCATGGCGGATAGTGGAATACCAGGTACGATTTCGAAGATATGATCTCCGTTGACATGAGCGCGTGTTATCCTGGAAGTTTCCTTGGATATGGCGATTGTGCCGATTATTTTGCTAAATTCGGCCATCCTACCAGCGAGATGACAAGGGTAGCAATTAACGGACCGTTGCCTAATTTTGTCATGACAGGATTCGCTTGTGTTACGTCGTTTGAGTTTGCTGAAAATTTACATAAAATTTGCTACATTTGGTTCGGAAGGCATTTATCTCAGCGCCGTTGGGTCCCTGCAGTGTTATTGAGATATATGCTAGATTCGTCGATGTTAGTGTCGTTGACGGTGAGCGAGGCGATTATATCTTACAGAAAACAGACCGATGTGTGGTTGCCGACGGATTGTGATAACGCGAAGGATATCGGAAGAAAAATAATTGGCAAATTTACTCAGGGCGGATCCGTTGATCATAAACATCGACACGCTAGGTTGTTTATCAACGACGCCGAGATGGATTTTATAATCGCCGATACGGTATCAAGAGGAATATTTTGTAACAGAGAGAATATTATCATTGTTGGAGCAAAGTTAGGTACCGTGATTAGCTATCTTGACGGAGAATCAGCGCAATATACACATTTGCGATCGTCGATGCTCGCCTATGTAAGTATAAATTTGCTCTCGATGATAAACAAATTTTCTGATATCGCGGTAAGAATCGCGACGGATTCATTTTATATCGATAAAAAATACCAAGATAGGCTGGAAAATTTAATTACCGACGGTAGTTTGTGGGGAACCTGGAGGATAAAAAACGAAGATATTCTAGATTATTGCGAAGACGCCGATGTTGAAGATCGCGATGAATTTCATCGAGGTAGATTTGAAAAATCTTCGATAGAATCTTCGATTCTGGAATCTTCGGCGGCCGCATCTGCGTTCGATCCAATTTCACGTAGTAAATTCGTTTACCTAAATGGGCCTGGCGGTAGCGGTAAAACAACGCGAGTAATAAATTTATTTGCAAATTCCGATATGATTGTATTAACTCCGACACATAGATTAGCGCGAGAAATAAAGCAGCGTGGCGTTAATTCTTGCACGTATCACAGTTATTTCAAATACAGCGGTGGATCATGGGACTCGGTGCGTATGGGCAATAAATATATCAACAAGATCATAATATTTGATGAGATTTGCACAGTGAATTTAGATATATTAAAATCGATATTAGCTTGGCTGGAAGGGAAAAATACCGCTGTGATAATGTGCGGCGATCATGGCCAACCTAATCCTATCGATGGCGAATCGCCTCACGAATGGCTCAGAAGCTTCGTTGATTATTACGAGGAAATCGACGCTGATCATAGACCGACAGATATTTTGTTGACCGAATTTAAAAAAATGATTCGATTACAGCCGAATAAGATTCAGTGTGACGTCATGAGGAAAATAATCGACGAAACTCCGATGAGCGATTTTCTAAATTTGTGGCGTCCTGATCATGTGATCGTTGCTAGTAGAAAAATTGTTCGTGATATTATTCAGGAAATGTTATTCAAGCTACATTGTGAGAAATTTCCAACGCTGCAGGTACCGTTATGCTATAGGCCCGCTAATACTCGACGACAAAATATTAATATTATTTTACCGTGTGGAGAGGAAAAGATTTTGGTCCTGAATGATATTATCTTTGTTGATATTAACCTTGTCAATGAAGCATTAAATGCAGAAAAATCACCGTGGAAATTAGGTTACGCAACAACGATACATTCATCGCAGGGATTGACCGTCGATGGTCAAGTTTGGATCGTCGATGATAGAATTTCTTGGTCAAATTTGGTATATTTGGCCGTGTCGAGAGTAAGAAAATTATCTCAGCTAGGACGAATTCGAGTAAACTACATTAATGACGCTGGCGGTAGTTGAGTATCTTCGGGTATTATTTGTAATTCTTCTTTGGTAAATCCGCGTTGTGGCGCTAACGAATCTAGGATATAAATCGCTGGTCTTCCTGATGACCTTGTTACGGCGGATATTTTGTGTGTTGTAACGCTCCAGGTTGGGTCGGTTGCTCTTTTTCTTCCTCCCTCAGCCTCGCCTTCTTTATATAAATATCTGACCGTGACGCTACCTAGTACAGGCTGAATTGTAGAATCTCGCTTTAGGGGTATATTCGATTTTGTAATTGCAATTGCAGGTTTCATTGCTATTGTTCGAGTCGTCTCATTATTTAACGCGTTAATTACCTGAGGCAATCTTGATACCCAATCGTGAGATCGATTATCTTGAATAAACTCACGCGCGTATTGGTATCCAAATAATCGTTCTGCGAGAGTTTTATTGAATCTTTCGACGATAGCTTGATTGCGATGAACACCTACAATATCGCGTCGAATTTTGACGTTATTTTTTTTCATCAATAAAGTAACCGCGCCAAGAAATTCTCGACCTGGATCAACCTGGAGAAGATTTGGCCATATTAACGGGGATCGTGAATAAATTTCATTAAACGCCTTAGCAATTTCCGTTGCTGTTTTATTCGATAATGGCTCGGCTTCTTTATATCTGCTAGCGATATCAACGATGGTCAGGACGTATTTATATGTGACGCCGTCAACTGTATCGTGAGGAAGAAACATTAGATCAGCCTGATGGACCTCATTAGGGACACTGACGGTGAAACTCGCGTATGGTATTTTTTTAGGCGGAGGGAGATATATTTGCCAAATTGCCTGTTTTGATAACCACGATTCAGCGACGGACGTTTTTACTTTAGCGGCTTTGGCGAGTTTGGCAATTGCTGATTTTCCTCGCCAAAATCCTCGCGGAGAATAATATATCTGTTCCATATTATTTACCAGCGCCGAATACTAATTTGCCTTTCATCGCGCCTTTTATCAACCAGGATGCCAATTTTTCTTTGAAACTTTTATCAGAAATCGCGTCTAATGCGTGAATTAGCCTGATATCAGCGAGATGTCTCTGTTGCAAATCTCCGCTGCGATTTGCGAGGTCGTGGTAGTAACAAGCTTCATCGATGGCGTTTACCGGATCTTCACCTTGATTTGGTTGGTTATTATCGTCAAGTCTGATATCGAGCCTTGTTCCGGGTCCACAATAATTGTATCCAGGTAGATGTTTCTCTCCGGGATATTTCGCCCAGGGCAGCCCAGGTAGATTTTTCATGGAGGCGGCAATGTCTCCTCCGGTTCTAGTTTTTTTTTTTACGAATCTAAACTTGCGCGTCTTACAAACTTCGCATTCTCCTGAGATCGCATTCCTGTTGTTGCGTGTAACGATTTCGGTTGGATTTATCGTAGCTGTGTGCGTGCGACACTTAACACAATATAGATCCATGTATTTTAGTAACATGAATGTAATTGATTTTTCAGCCACGAAACGACGCGAGCAGGTAAAACATCATGCGGTATTACCGAATTCGATTAGAATGAGAATCATTGGTCCATCTGGATCTGGTAAGACACAATTGTTATTGAATTTGATAATGCGATGGCTGAAATGGGACAAATTGTACTTGGTTGCACCATCCGTGGACGATCAACGCTGTTATCAAATGTTAAAAGAATTTAGCGACAATACCGATGAGGACACAATCGAATTTATCACAGACATCAATGAAGCTCCAACCGTAGATAATTTGGACGGCGATATTAATAATCTTGTTGTATTCGACGACGTTATGCTGGACAAACAAACTAATCCGGCTAGGATATTCTCGCGTGGCAGACACAAGAACACCGATGTTATTTACGTAACACAGAGATACACGCAGATTCCAAAGGTGATCAGGGACAATTGCAATATTTTATCTGTGTTCAATGGCGTAGACACGCACACGTTGAGAAATATCCATCAGACCTGGTGCAACGGTGACATGGATATAAATAAATTTAAAAATTTGTTCAGCCGCGCTCAGTCAACGCCGCATGGTTTCATCACGATAAATCTTCATGATCCACGCAGTCGGTATCGTATCGGTCTTGATCAAATTTATTCATGAGAAAGCAGCCCGACCATGCAACAAAAAACAAAAAATTATTCCCGATAATTTATTTTCCTGTCTCGGATGCTATATTTATTGACACACCTGGTATACACACCTGATGCACCTGGTCTGGAATGCACAAAAATAAGCTTCCGTAGAAGGCGTTATTTCTGCTTTCTGAGGCTTCTACGGAGAAAGTTCGCGTAGGAAGGTTTATTTGGTCTGGAAACAATGGTCTGTTAAACTTCCCTGCTGCTCCGGTACCGTCTTAAAGTTTTTCACAAAGTGATATATCATTTCGTTACTTGTTGTATCGACAAAGATATTCAAATAGCAACATCGACTACTAAGATATTCACAAGACAATTCATTTCACGCGCAGCTTCCAAATGCTAGAAATAATACTCAAATTAATAAGTTTCCTAGCATGAATACTTTGCAAGAAATTGCTCACGGAAGTGAAGATAAAAGTAAATGAGATATAAGTTTGGGGCGGAGGATTTAAAATATTTATTGGTAAACATCGAGTGAATTAGCCATATGAGCGAAAAGTAAACGAACTTTGTTTTGTTTTTGGATTTGCTATACTAGTGAATTGTTTACACAAACGTCCATTCTCAAATTTTACATTCACAATATTTTAGTTAAAAACATTGGTAACGGACGTCTCTATTTGACTAGCTTAACATGACATGTTTTAGCTCAACCAAGTTGTCCATTCCCACCGATATCTACTTTGCAACTGAGGACAGCTTTTGGTGTGCCAAACATGTGCTTCATAAATAAAGTGTACATAAATTGCACGCTGTTAATAAAACGAAATTTGACCAGTGAAAATGTCATATTGTATGAAAGTTAATTTCTTCTCGACTTTTCCAGACTTTTTTCTCAGATGTAGGTCGTAGTGTCTGAGATTATGGAAAACAAGCGGAACACATAAATTCTGACGTCATAATGTATTTCTGATTGCATTTATTATGATGTGCTCAACAAAAACGACCCGTGACAGTGCCCTACGAATTTGTGTTTACTTTGCAATGTAGATGCTATTCAGTTATCTGTGTCGTCTGCATCACAAATTATACTCGCAGGTTAAATACCTTTAATTTAGCTAATCTTGTATGAAATGTTCATTACAGCTTCTCTATGACTTGCTAAGCTTATTGTTAACGAAGACGACTTTGTAACAGTAGCCGCATGGAACATGCTCCTAGTAATACCTTGTACAAGACTTACCTTGAACGTATTCTGTGCCGGATATAGGAACAATAAGCAATTTAAAATTGGCATAAAGTATTAATTGCACACGTGTCATAACCATTGAAGTATTCACATTTTGCTACATTATTAGTTTTATCAGGCCTGAATACTTTGACAATGTCGGAACAGCCACTGCCGTGTTCAACAATGAGTGTTTCGTTAAAACACTTAGTGCAGCTGAGTGCTTGCAGTTGTGCTCTTTGTAGTAGCCATTCATCTGAAAACATGTTTGATCCCACAACATTGGTCATCTTTGCTGCTGTTATAAATGTAGAACACGTAAAGTTCACGTTTAGTTGCCACTGAATACGTATGAAGAAGATATATCCTTGTACTGCCACTAATACAAAAAACTTGTACTGAATTATTATTCATCTTGCTTTATTATGCCAGAAACTTTCAACGAATGTAGATAGGTGGCATAGGTGCTTAACTTGTCTAGATTGTTTTACAGCTGGATACAGTGCATAATATCGTACCAATAAAACACTTTCTGTTATTGTAGTTTTTGTTGTCGAAAGTTTTGCCTAAATTTAACTTTGCCATGTAGGTCCACGTATGATTGACCATGCCGTAGACTATCAATTGAAAAATCGCATTGAAATCCATCTTGTCACGGAACACATTTGTATCAGATGTCTCCTTGTCTGTTGATATGGCATTTCTATGTTTAAGGTTTCAGGAAAACTGTCATCAAAAATGATGAGTTTTCTTTTGGTTGTATGTCTGATGCGCTTGCTGCCTGGTACCTAATATCGTACCGGTGGCCGCCGCATGTCTTAGCAGTCCAAAGCATAAACAATTATTTTACCTGAAAGTGTAAGCAGTGGTAAGACAGCAGAAGCAACACCGCAAAGGGTGCTAATTGATGTGTATATTATACTAATAGCCGACAGTTGCACGTGACCTCAGATGTGTTTAAATCTTTGTGATGTTTTCGTTTTGTAGTGACATAAAATGCTATCCTTTTGGCGTATTTGGTTGCCTTTAAGTTTAGTTGACATACCAGTTTGTTCTCTTAGATTGTTTCCTATTAATCGATTTGTGTGTCGCCTGTGTTATAATACCGTTCAAAGAAATCAGCATACGATATTTTTTGACAGACATATAAATTCAGATTAGGTTGCACTATCAGAGTCCTTTTTCCACTGAGATTATCAGGTGTCATACATGTATCGGTGGGGACCACGGTATAAACGTTACAATTTGCGGTTGCAGCTGTTGCTATGGTCCACTGCAGTTCAGTACCTCTCATAGAAAAGTGGTTGCGTTCGATATGCTGAGAAACATGAAAGTGAAAAATAGGATACAATATAGCATATTTGTTTAATGACATTTCAGTCCCTTTGTCGAAGTCATGATAATGACTCCTGTGTATAATAATGTAGTTCAATAAGTATCTTGTCAACAAAATGACTCCTCACTGTCAATTTTCTTGCTATTTCAACAACATTATTGGCACCTGTGATTATATTTAGACGTTCTCGAACGTCAGCTGCTCAGTTAAGATATTGTTGTTTCTGTAACGTTATGAAATAGATTCCAGATTTCGGCAGAAATTAGAATAATTGTATAGCGCATGTTCCGATGTATTTCAATGGGCATCCTATATTGGCAAGAAATTGCTACTGTTTCTTTGGGCTATCGAAAAGAACAGTTTGTTACAAGGCTATAATATATTCTTGCATTCGAAAGTCTTGAGGTAAATAATCTGGTATTTCAGCGATTTTGTTATTGACTTGATTCCAGTGACTGCACTTGTAACGTCTGTGCTTTTAGTTGGTGTAGTTTACAAAATTGCCGTTTTGAAATCTGATCCTGCCTTTTAGTTCTGAATGATTATCACCGGACATTTTCTGATCATTAATGTGTTTGTCCTGTTTTAATCGGATGTATATGCCATTTCATTTATTACTTTTGTTACTGGCTAAACTACCTTTTGTGTTATCTGAAATACGTCCTCCCCACCTTAGTTCTCAAGATGACCACCACGAAATTGTTACACGTACTTTGAAATTACTTTGTCATCTTCCAGCTCCATTACTCCGATAAATTAAATTACGCTACAACAACCCACAAAGCAGCAGAAGATGATAACTCGACCACATGCATTTATGTATATCTGTTCTGTAAATAATTTCAGATCCGTGAAGTTACATTTCAGAAACTTCTGTATCGTGACGAAATACCATAGACATATGCTTGTTTCTGACTATTGCAGGTGATACAACTGCTTAAGTTTAGCAGCGTCTATGCCAAACAAATGGTAATACTGAATAGAATCGATGTTGTGGGTGTATAAGCCTGAAAATAAAATGGAGGAGCCGGTGTTGCGTCCAATATTTTTGGAGCATCTTAATTAGACAGCGACAATTATACTGAATTGCTAAGATTATTTCATACCAGTGAGAAATATTACTTGATTTTTGATCTTATTGTCTCTTTCGATGTTTGTGTTATTAAATACAATGACATAATCTGTCTATACATCAAACATTTCTAAGGGCGCCACTATGCAGATTTTGGCACCGCCATCGGTAGGACATCAACAATTTATGATGCTGAACAAAAAAAAGGCTATTGCTGAGATCCAGTGATACTAAAACAGGACCACACACTCAGCGCAAATAGTCAACATCCTGTTTCTGCGTACATGTGTCACAGAGGTTGTCAGTAAAATACGCTTACAAAAATGCTAGCGCCAGAGTTCTGCAGACAGAAGTGAACAATGTATTTTCTCAAGGTAGCAAAGTCTCTGTTCAATAATATTTAGCATCATCGTCGTCGCCAATCAAATGCTGGTGTCTGCATCAATTTTGTTGCTGCAAGCTGGCGGTAACATGACTGTAGACATCAATATGAAATTAATAAAATGACAAACTTTGTCTACTTGTATACAGGATCGACAAATTAGAAATGTAATGACTATTTGATACATTTTGGGGCAATGTTATTGTGCCTAAGCCACCAATGGGCCTATTTTTAGTGTCAATGATACTTGCATAATGGTCATTTCGTTACAAGCCTACAATACTCTGACTACATTTAACGATATAATGGGTTTTATCAGCCTGTACTGCTGAATACGAGCAAACA
Organism: Sinohyriopsis cumingii; assembly: GCA_028554795.2. NCBI lineage: Eukaryota > Metazoa > Mollusca > Bivalvia > Unionida > Unionidae > Sinohyriopsis > Sinohyriopsis cumingii. The sequence goes on from CM068832.1 coordinate 51,466,648, forward strand.
AGCTTATTAACGAAGTCTTGAATGACATAATGTTTTCCCATGGCAAAGCTGAACTATTCCATTACGGACGTAGCTACTCAAAAAAGCTTTAAAAATGTATTTAATAAGAAGAATGTAGATACAACATATGTTTCTATCAGTGACATAGTCAAAAATCAAGATGCGACTAATAGTAAAGTTGGAATGACATCAGAACTACCAGAAGGTAAATAACTATGTTTAACAATTTTGTCAGAAGCAATGCGTGTGTTCGTACATTAAATATCAATGCTGGCATCCAGGCCAAAAACTACTAAGGCGACAGGGGGAGCTAGCATTTCGAATCATGTTTATGCACGCATATTTGAAACTACATAATCGGTTTTGATATGAAGAGTTAAGCAATAAATCGTGTGAGCCTACCAAAGAACAACCTGATAAAACAGTATGTTAGTATCAAGCGAGTGAAGACAACTTTACTGGCTAAGTTCCAAGTGCGTTCACTATTATCAAAAACAGAAGCGGACGTCAATAGAATATTCGTGCATTCATGAAACATTTTACGCATTTTTCAACAATTGGTCGACAGATGTTGTTTAAAATAACTTGTATATACAATTAAAGCTTTCCGCTGCAGACGCAACATCAACTTTCTGACGGTTTCTAGATCACAATGAAGCAGAGACGAAAGAATATACAAGAAAGTTGCGGTAAAGAATTAGCAGATTATTTATACAATAAGTTTTCTTCAATTAGTTGACAGTGGGAGCAATCTGTTTGAAGTCAATATAACCCATTGATACCATCGTGCAGCGTACGCTTGTAGTTTATGTCAAAATAATATAGTAGCGTCCTAGAGCCTAAATTGTATTCAGAATTAATACAAGATACGAAGTTAAGCAGTGAGTTCACATAAAAGCGCTATGCGATCTAAATTATGTGTCAAGCTAGCCAAATGAATGCAATATATCCTATTTGTAGGGTCAATTAACCAATGAACGAGTTCTTGGTCCGTCATGTGTTAACATATTTTCATTCATTTTCTCACATAGGAAACACTTGACTAGCTTTACGTAAATTAGCCAGAGAGTATTCGGCCATAGAGAGCGTTCAGATTTATACAAAGAAGGTTACTCATCAAATTAGTCGTATTAATTAAAAATACAAAATAACACCAAATCAACCTCATATCCAAACCAATTGAATATACCATGACTATATTTGACAGGAAGTATTAAAACATGTCGTACTATTAGCAGACATAACTAATACCAGTATCTCTGTAAATACTTTCGCAATTACAAACACAAATTGATATCGCTCTAAATAACATCTTTACAAACCCATGATAAATGGAATTTTCTAATTTAAATTAAATCGTCCAAGTATTTATAGAGAGCAATCTGATCGTCAATTACATCTTTGTGTGTCGTTACCACATCAATACAAAGTAACATGTATACGATTTCTTTTCAAATCGCGTTATATATCTTCAGACAATGCCAGGGAAAAGAAGAAAAATTACGAGACAGTAGTTTCGTTATGCTTCTATCTTTGAAAATTTGTTTAAACCTGAAGTAAAATAGCACAATCGAGATGATTGGTTGCAAACAGTTTACATGCAGTTATTGTGTTACAGGTGAAAAAGTTGCCTGCTTAGTTATTTATGACGAGATAACCAGTTCATGAGATACTTAGGCCGCTGCTTGAATAAACAGGAAACTTGGCATAATGTATTATGTCATATAACAAAAACAAAACTTAACCATCAATAATATAAGATAAGCAAATAGTATAGTTTTGATAATAAAATTGTAAGTATTTGACATTGTTAGTTTAAATTTTAATGACTTTTCAACCTCACCAAATTTAAGGCGAAACTGAGACAGGGCATCAAAATAAAGTATAACAAATCTTTCTAAAATGCATGTAAAATTTTAACCGAATGTGACAAGGATCTCCCTTTGTTATAGTGTTAAACACAGCAGTAACTAAATATCACATCAAAGCAAATGTCTGACCAGTTTACAAAACTATCCCTACACTTTACAGGATGCAATGGCTGTTGCCTTATTTGGCCATGCCTTATTATCAGCGATGTCACGCCAGAATGATGATAAAGGCTTCAAAGAACAATGTGAAAACCAAAGACGGTAAGATTCGTTATGTCATTTACTGATCTCACTTAGATAGCATGACCTAATTTTAAGCACTATTTTGGGGAACATAAAGTTTCAATATTTTATGTTTTATTAAATTAGTTGCTTTGCAACTGCATGCGAACTACTGAAAATACTTAGCAACATAATGTGGACTTCTCCGATTCTTGATATATGTGCTTTATTTTGTTTCAAGCAACCTTCGTAAGAAGGCACTTCTTACTTTCAGTTTTTCTGTAGACTATACATGATCGAATAATCTGGTATCATAACTATTGTAAATTCATATACTAAATTGAAATTTTTACAGCTTGCAAAAAATGACATCAGAATTACATAGTTAGTTTTTGTTCCAGAGGTTTATTGTTTTTTACGTTTGTATTTCCGGTGAGCTGAATCTAAATATAACACTTTCAAGCTCATTCTAAAATGTTGACTATGAGTTCATCAATGAGTTGAATGTTTATGTGGCTTAAACCCATAATACCTCATTATGAAATTTCCACCAAAAAACATTCGCTTATAAATATTCTTTAAAATATTAAGCCCTGTGAAAACCGTACAAATCATGGAATAAGTATTATTTTTCTCGAATTTATTGTAACTTTTTTCTTGGCTGTCAGCATTATGGATTTTGGTTGGTACATATCACAAAACGACACTCCTCCACTAAAAAAAATAAGATTTCATTAATCTTGCCAATTCTGGTAAAAGAAAATGAACTCAAAAAATCACATATTTTGCTATTTTGAAATCATTACCTTGTACAACAGTTACCTGAAATATGATCAAATGATTCTTAGGACAAGTCCGTAAATTCTCTAGTTGGTAATGTCCAGGTGAAAGTTAAGAAAGTGCGCATTTGTATGTCCTTAGGATTATTCATCGTTTGTGTTTTATAAAAAGTCATTACTGTTGTGTATTAAAGGCACAATAGTGCAAAGTGTCTGTAATTTTGTGAATGTTACAGATCATGTTACTAGTGAAATGTGTCGACTTATAAGCTGAAATAATTCAAAATAACATAGAGTTTGAGAAGATTAAATTGGGCAATTGATAAATAAACGAGAGAAAATGAATTTTTGTGGGGGCCCGCTTTAATTGAAACTTGTAGGTCACGAACTGTTACGGAAGCCTCACGTGACCACAAAAACGTATACGTCATCTTCGTCCATTGGGCGGGTTATGAGTCACGTGGTTGTAATTTAAATATCTACTATAAACAAAAATGGCGGACACACGTGAGAGTCAAATACGTAAAGGTCGCTCGCGCTTGCCGCTTTCCGAGAAGAAACGTCGAAAAACTGTCTGAGAAACCGAACGGGACTTATCAAGGATTCGTCTTGGGGACCAGTTTGTTCGATGGAGAGCATTAATGTAAGAGTTAGGACTGGCATCAGACACTGAAATGGCGAAGTTGTTGTTGGACAGGTAAGCCAATGTTTGTGTTATATGGTGATACACATTAGTTTCCCCAGAATCAAGTGACTGTGATGTCTATGTATGTGTTCTCCATTTTTCAATATCTTCTTCCTACTGTATGTTTGAAAGCACACTGTTTTATTAATACAATGTTTGCACAAGGACTTGCTTTCTAACATGCCCAAAATAGATGTGATCGGCTGATCAATATTTTACTCGGTGACTGCATTGTGTGTATTGTATGTTGGGGTGGAATATATTATTTATTTTTTATAACAGCGTGCTCATAAAGGGCGTTTTGTACACATGACAATTATTTTCGTGAGACAGGTTTTTTAAAAATTCGGCGAGGGAACTTAGGTACATTTACAGGCGTTATCATTATTTATATCATATCTATCCCCCCTCCCCCTCACACACACACACCCCTTAGGTTAATGTGACATGCACATTACTTGCATAAAAGTTTAATAACCTTATCATGTAAACATGATGGAACAAATAATAAGATTTTATTGTACATATTTCAACTACTAGTAAATATATATTATTATTAAGCACTGTATTGACTACAATTACAAAAGGATCTCTAGTCATGATAGGAAAGGATGTTGTAGTGCTACCAGAACATATGGCTAAAGTTTTGAGCTGTAGACAAGTTAGTTTTATTGATGTGAATTTTTTTTAGATTCATTATTGTGTATTCTTGCTTAAATGAAGTATTTCAGTTCTAAGTGTTTAACACAGTGCACAAAGAAACAGATTTAAAACATAACATTTAATACAAATGAATATTTATTTCATATTTTAAGTTACAAAGTTACAAAGAATATAGCAAAGATGAACCCAAGCATACAGAACTGATGGACAGTACATTTTCATGCTTCACATCAACACCTGGCCAATATTTTTTGCAACATACTGAGAGAATGAAGACACCTTCAGTATCTGAAGTATTTGCTATTGAATCAGGAAGGTAAAAATGACAAATTTCTTGCACACTTTTTTGTGTTTGGGTGGGGGTTGTCTTACAATTGTCATCCTGGTGAAAACAATGATGTAACAAATGCAGTGCTGTTAAAGGACATTATTATACCTGCCAGCAGGTTGAGTTCCCACTTCATGCTTTTCTTAGTTTGAGTTAAAAAAAAAACCTTTAATTTCGCTTTCTCAAAAGTGGGGTTGGGTATTTCAACTGTGCCACTTGATGCATAGAAAATGGCATAATTTGAACTGTCATTGTTTTGGTTATGCAAAAAAGTTCCAGTATACTGTGCTGGCTAACCCAATAATCACAGTTGTTTTTTTTTCCTCCCACTCAATACTTAGAGGATCAGTGATTGTTGATTGTATATTGAAATTGTGTCTACATGCCTCATATGCTTTCTATATGCCGTTTTCCATTTCTACATGTATCTATGTCCCACATGCAGTTCTTGCTAACACCCTCTTCCCATCTATCCACTTAGCTCATGATGAATGCACATAAGACATATTTAATTTAAAAACAAAATACTGAGATAACAGTTGAAGTTTGTTTTTGGAAACCACTGGCAGTTCATTAGGACTGGTGATATAACTTATTTGGGATTTAATTTACAATACTATAAGTTCTTTTTAAATTTCATTTTTTATTCTTGGGAATTAAATGACTTGTTGGTTTTCACTCTTTACTGTTATAAAATGTTTGGAATTGAAAAGCTGTTTCTGTTTTGATGATTGCTCTTCATGCATTTTTAACTTTATTTTATCTACCTACTTTTCAAGGTTGCCAAACTAAATAATAAATTACTGTATATATTTACCATTTGAAGATCTGAATAAGTTAGAATTCATAAGATGTGTGCACATGATACATGTATAGTGACTCTCCTTCTGAAGTCTTTAGTAATTTCAGGTATAATATATGCACATCAGGTATAAACAATTCCAGGACACTCTATCAATAAACACTTCAGTAACGATTTTATGTATGCAAAAATTACCAACAGTAATGATTATTTAATAACTGTATTAATCTGTTAGCAGATTACAAATAACACATATTACAAGGTACATGTTTTTGATAATTGCAGAAGCACTGCTGAGCTTGAAGTTTTTCATCAGAAGATCGTGATGTACAATGCCAAGAGATTTTCATACATCCCTCCTGTGTACAGGATTAGGAATGAGCTAGCTGCTTTGGATCACAATATCCATAGTGGCTGAGTTGAAATGAGAAACAAAGAAGGGGAGATAGTGTAAGCTTGTTTCACTACAGGACATTAGAAATAATTTTATATATTGATTGTGCATTATGATCCCTGCCTGGAGATCAGACGAATGGAGTATTATTTACATGTACAAGTCATGAAAACTTTGTATTAGACACAAGTCATTTTGCAACAATCGGCACACATTTATATTTGTGGTAAGGAATCTTAATATTTTCATGCATACAGATCTTGTAATTAGTATTGTTATCATTCTAGTGGACATTTATTTTGATTTGAGCAATGCAAGTCTAATAATTAGATCCAGTGATATGTATAGCACTTTCCCAGGGGACTGACACACTTTATTAAGGATATATGGTGTTTATGGAATATCCTCAGGACGTTTGGGGTAGATGCTGTCATCATGATGATTACTAGCTAATACCTGTTCATGAAAACATGTTGCTTTCTGAAGGAATGGGCAAAAATGCATCTTGTCTCACATAGTATTTTGTGGACAGAACAAATAAGAACAAAAACAACCCCTCAACAACTTATTCTTGGGAACTGATCATGAGGCTCTAATATTGGGTAAAAAGTTAATATGGGTTAGCATGGGGATGCTGGTCACACATGATAAGAAAATAAAATTTTCTTTAAAACAGGCATCGATGTTACAACAAAAAAAAGCAGCAGATGGTCCGTCTACCCTTTGCAAGGAAAAGAAAACATCCCCACACCAGGGAGCTTATAAAGAAAGCCCTCGTCTGTCAACTTGAGGGAAAGCAGGGTATGCAGAGGAGAAGAGAACTAAAGTAAGATGATCCCAGGAGAATTTGTAGAAACCTGGCACCTCAAGAACCCCCATCAAATCTAGTTTTGGTGTGGTGAAGGAGATCTCTCAATTTTAGTTATGTAAAATATGAAAAAGTGTCTGATATATGGAGGTGTCAGCTAAGGCAGGTTACACTTTATATAATATCCTGAAATATCAGTAGTTGAAAATAAAATAATGTATAATATTGTATCTGCAGTTGCTGAAAACTTTTTATATTCATTATTTATGATCTTCGTGCCCACATTGTTTATAGGCAGAAATAGACTGGTGTTTAAAAAGAATCTGAAAGCATTATTGTTTGATGCAATATTATGTGCATTTATAAGAAAACAATGAATAAAATCAATTGTATTCATTTATATACAAACTCATACATGCAAGAAAGTGTTTAAGTTCATGCAAGCCTAGAAGGGATGAAGCCAGTGTATTGTCCATCTGGATATTTGTCATGTATCTGCCAGAAAGAGCAAGAGGGAATTACATGTCTCTGTCCAGACCCCAGCCTTCCATGTTGCCGTAGTATGAACTGCCTATAGGTAGCATGACTGTTGACACTCATCAAGTCAACTTTATCGTTGAGGACAAGAACATTTCGTCTGTACATCCTGGACAAGGCAAGTACAGCCTCATCAAGGATTAGATCTTGAAAAATCTGAAAAATTATTCCAATTGTAATATGCTATTTCTAAAATGTAAAAAAATATATTTTAAGAAATAATAGGAACATGCGCTTATTCAAATGTTATTCATCTTCGATCAGCAAATTCCACTGTGAAATACACGTGGATCAAAACTGCACATGGTTTTTATTTTGACATGAACACTGAAAGTTCCATCGCAACTAGAACTGATAGTTTATGTTAAGATGGACAGCTCAAAATTTTTGGGGAGCATTTCTAAAAGTCAGAGACTCCTGCACTGGGATCAAATAGGAATGGCTGATTGCAGCTTAGATTTATTTAGTATAGTGAGGTAACCACATTGAAATCAGGTAATGAAAAGAATCTACTCGATGCCTATCAATTGTAAATTAAAACAAAGTCCTTATCATTTGCATATGTATGCATGTCTCTTTTTGGACGGCTTACATTTTAAAATTCTTTCTCATTGGTTGCAAAGAAATAACATTTAAAACAATCATGTACATCAATTATCAATGTTTGAGAGTCCACCTTGGAAATGGAATTCATTGTAAATGTTTTATTGTAAGAGTAACTATCAAAAGTTTTAATTCTGTTCATAAATTGATGCAGCATTTTGATTTTATTGGTACAAAGTGCAAGTTGTACATTCATAGGCATGTGCTACACATATCCTGTATACAGAAAGAGGTTTTCTGTAATGTAGCCAACATGCCTGTCAAGTTATTCATACCTTTTGTGATATACATTTTATACATAAAAATGTTAAGCTTTGGCAATAACACGCTCAAGGAATATATAAAAGTTATTGAAAGAATTAAAGAAATTTAAAAATTGCCATTCAATCGAGTAAATTTGTTATACAGAAATCATTTGCAGTAATCACCAGTTCAAAGGTGGAAACATTGAATGCAAAGCAGACTGGGCAATTAAAATTCTTACCCAAAGATGTTAGATCAGATATGAAGGAAAAATAAAGTTTCTTGCAAGCCTTCATGTCAGCCTTAATTCTGGATAAATAAAACAATTTAGGATTATTAAGTCCTTATGTTTGTCATGATATTGCATATATAGTATTATCTTAACATATTTTGGGGCTTTAGAAATACACATTAAGGCATGCATCATATTTAAAACAGAAGAATAAAAGTGTAGTATTTATTTCACAAGACTTAAATGGATATTTGAATTCTGTACATATCTAATTTAAAAAAAAAATGCAATCTAGTCAGGTCTAATTGCTGAACTCCAAAGTAAGATTGCATAGACTTTTTGTTACCATTTTGTATTTTAAAAAAAAAAAACTAATAAATGTATTGCTTAAGTTGGTTTATTAATTAAATTGAAAAAAGAGCAAGTTGACCTTAATAGTACTGAATGTGTGTATGCCACTAGCGTAGATCACTAATACCTATATATGAAATGATTTTAGCTAAACTACCTTTAGGCCCTCATACAAAGGAATTTATCTATTTTAAGTGTATCTCTGAAGCCGCTGTATATATTGGTTTGGAAGAAGGAAATAGAGTTGGCATTTCTAATGTCAACTGGAATACAATTCCAGAGCAAAGTTCCAGAGTCCTGGAAACATTTTTTGAATAATTCCTTATTTGGTTTGGGAATTTTATACTGTTTGGTAGACATGGATCACAGCTGTGGAGTATTACCAGGTAGCCTATACTTGAATAGTGATTGTAAATATTCAGGAGTACTATTATTGGATATCATGTACATTAATTTGGCTTTTCTCAACCAGATTCAGCCTTTAATAAGTAATAATTTTAACTTACTAGCTAAAATTGTCCTTGCTTACTTTCTGGATTGATATAGCCTGAATGCACTTGTTTTAAGATGTGCCAGCTTTGCTATGATTTTATCATTTAAATTACTCCACACTGTGTTACAGTAGTCTAAATAGGGTTGTATGTAACTGTTATAAAATAGTTTTCTGTACCTTATCCTACTGAAAACCATAAAATTGAATTAACTTTCTTACTGACATGTTCAGTCCATGATAGGTTATTATCTACCAAAACACCAAGTAGTCTATCATGACAAACCATTTGCAAATTTGTATCCTTCCATGTCAGACATAGTTCATCACTACCAAGATTTGTTCTTTTTTGCCATGTTGAGATAAGTAATATTTTAGTTCTTCCAGTATTTACCACTATGCCATTGCATGTGCACCAGTTGTCCAGTTTGTTTAGGGCATCCTGTGAATAAATTTATAGTTTGTGCTTTGTGTTTTGGATGTCTGACAATGTTGTGTCATCTTCATAGAGATCTGTAGATGAAATTGAGTCCCTTAGTAAAAAGTGGTATGCCATTAATAAATAGTATCAATAGTAATAGACCTAAAATTGAACCTTGTGGTACTCCATATCTAATTGTTCCAGGTTCCGACAACATTATTTATATAAACATGTTGTGTTGTCTCACTTAAGTTTGAAGTAAACCATCTAAATGTGCCTTCATCACATTGGTTGATTTTCAGTTTCTTAAAAGAATTTCATGTACATCAACCCATAAACTTTCCTGAAATCTACAAATAGACATCCTGTTATTCAACTTTGATCAAGTGGTTGAAGCCATTTATCAGTTAGAGAGATCAAGTCAGTCTCACATGAATGTTTCTGTCTAAAGCCTGATTGAATAGGGTGTAACAGCAACTGTTTCGTTAAATATTACATGAACGAGTCATGGACATGTTTTTCAATCAATTTTGACAAGTTTTGGTTGTATTAAAATTGGCTGGTGGTTATCAGCATCATTCTTAGAACCAGATTTGTGCATAGGCATTACTTTTGCAGTTTTCAATATTTTGGGGACAGATGAGGTTGCAATATTTAAATTGATTATGAATGTTATGCTATTTGAAATAGCTGAGGCAGAAGTTTTAATGAATGGTGGACCAATCTGATCAAGTCCTGTAGCTTTCTTGATATAAAGTTTATTGAGACATTTGTTAGCAGATTTTTTATATCTGTGGGATAGAGAAACATACCTCCTTAGGGATTTTTCAGTTCACTATAGTTGTTTTCTATCACTGGTTCTTTTAACCTAATTTGTAACGTTAGTGAAAAAAAATCACTCAAAATATTTGCAATGTCAGTGTCATCAGTGACTTTTGTGTCATTTACCAGAAGTGAGTGAATTTTATTTGTCTGATCTTTGTGTGTTACCCCCACTGAGTCCACTGAAGACTTTCCAAATAGAGTTTGTGTTGCTCTTTGTGTTTTCAAGCATTGATTGATAAAAAGTTTTTTTTAAGCCTTTTCAGTCATACTTGTTATGTTATTTCCCCATACTTGATATTGTACATGGTTTCCCATAGCCTTCAATTGGTCTCGTGTCTTCATAGTATCTAGAATTTCAGTAGTAAATCAGTTAGGTTGGATTTCATACTTTACTCAATGTACTTTTAGTGGTGCATGCTTAAAGACTACATTCATAAATCAGTCCACACTTTTAGAGCTTCACATTTGTCATCAAAATTTTGGATAATATTCCATGAAACTTTATATAGGTCATCTTGAAATTGTTATTTACTTCAATTTTGGAAAGATCTGTAAGTGATAGTTTTGTGTGTATGTTTCCTATTTCTGTTGCATTTAACCTCTGTTGTCAAAAAAGTAGGATAGTGGTCACTAAGACCAACATTTGGTACATTAACATAAGCCACATTGTTTGGAAGGTTGGTATAAATGTGATCAATAAGAGTGCTTGATATTTCTGTTACACTTGTGGGCTCATTTACCAGCTGGACTAGGCCTAATGATTCAAAAAGTTCCATCCAGTTACTCCTTATTTGAGTATTGAGTAGGTCCTTATTTACACTGCTGAGAATATATGTTTCTTTCTCCTGTGCATGAACATTTTCTATTTGTTTCAAAGAGTTATCAAAGTTAGATCGCCTTTCTGCATTTACATCTTGTAATGTATACATGACACACACACACACACACACACGCACACCCGCTGTCTCTCTGTCCCTGCATAATGGTTTATTGTAGCCTTGAAAGTGAGATAGATTATCATTGTGGCTAGCATTTAATTTGGTTTCAGTGAGTCCTAAAACATGCATATCATTTTCCTTGGAAGACAACATTAACTTAATCTGTTCTATTTTTTTCCACTATACCTTGTACATTTAAGTGACCCATGTTAAAACCTTTTGTATTTAGTTTCATATCAATTATATGTATTTCATCATGGAATGGGGTACTCTATGAGATTGTCTCCATAATACTTTTTACCATTTTGGTATTATATAAGGTGGCCATGTAAATGAGGTGGCCTCTATATTTTCTATGGCATCTGTGCATAGTCTTCCTTTATCAAATCATATTAGAGTGAGGTATTGAGTAGCAACAAAAAGTAAAGCAGTTTAAACATACATTGTTAGGTAAAATAACTAATCCTTTAATACAAGTATGCATTTTTAAGTTGTGCAAAACACTACT
>CM068832.1:51483347-51513347 GCA_028554795.2 Sinohyriopsis cumingii
AAACTGTCACATCGATAGTAGTCGACGAAAGTACGGCCTTGAGCGTACGGTCATTGATTCCAAAGAACCGATCTACCTTTTCGATATAGAATCTTAGTAGGCCAAGATTATATACACAAGACCTGCACAGTTTGTAACTTCAGATAAGATCTGGGAAATGTTTAAACGATATACTCGGTCTAAAACTAGAAATCCATATCTCTAACACACATTATCCGATGAGTTTTCTACTGGATTTGATAGTGCAACATTTTATGTTATTTATGTATAAGGTTCACAAACATATATAAAATGAAGCTCTCCCCCATGTTAGCATGCCAATGCTGTTGTCTTTTGGTGTATCTTTGTAGGTGACACTTTTCTTGATTTCATGTGCGCGATTTGAGCACTACCTTCAGCAACAGTTACATAATTCATATTCTTTGTGAGGTCAACATATTGTCATCTTTTAACAATGGAACTTTCATATTTCAACTTTTGTGTGAGGTTCGTTTTATAGAATTTCCGATTATTAGAATACTGATTATTAGGATACTAAAAAATTAATTCGCTCTTTTTCAAGAAACATCTATTATCGGATATTATCTGTCTTTATCTCGAAAAACAGCGAATCTGTACTGTTGAAACAAAATTGATGCCTTGGACTATCTTTTTGTTTCAAGTAGCAAAATTTGACTCTGATATGGCAAATCCGTAACATGTGTCTTGTTGAGAACAAAAGCTTTGTGCTTTCTTTATGTGAATCTCTAGAAAGCTTCTATTAAAAGTCTTCCACTATACAAATCCGGGAACTGCGATCAGTTTACCTCTCCACTCTGGTTTTGTTGACTATTTCTACTATGATACATTTGCTGATATTTCCAATCATTATGTCAAACAAAGAAATGTTCGTCGCCTTAAGGAACTCGTTTGTAAAGACATTTGACGTATTGGTCCTCTTATATGTGTTAAAATTTTTCAACCACGCTACTTGTTTGAAGTTTACCACGCGATGAATTGTAATCATATTCTTACCCAAGTCAAGCGACTGTTTTCAGATATTTGAGGTAAACAGTACACCGCCTCATTTCTATCAGGCTTATAATCATCTGTGGAACATTGAAAATGCCAACAGTTGTTTTTTCTTAAACGTCAGCGTATGAGTGCTTAACATAGCAGGTTACGAATTCCAACAAGATCTAGTCATGCAGAAGTTACAAAATTGTTCTAAAACTGTCAGCAAGTAACAGCACGTTAGTTTTCTTATAGAGCGCATGATAAATGCCAAGAGCCTTCATGTTTAATTTGTTTCAGACATTGCAAGCATATTTGCAGTAGCTATCAGAAAAATATGCATTGTTAAGTTGACTACAGTAGTCTTATTTTTATGTGCAGAGTGATTTTGTCATTATTGACTCACGATGACGTGTATTTCTTTGCGTATGTCCAGTATGGTCTCCAAATTCCACTGTGTTTGACAAGCTAATCCAAAGAAGCACTCAGAAATTGACATTTATATAACATGCACATAGCCAAGTGAGTTGACACATGGCACACGATGTAGTTTGCAATATTCTCGTTAAAGTGTTGCATGATCAAGTACAGATCATATTCGCGCTCATTATGGAGCACTATGGGAATGAACTCAGGCAAAATGTAATGAAGATTGTAATAGTTATGTGCCTCGAAGCAATATTGCAAGGTAAATTTACAATGATCCCTAATTCGATTGTCCGCATGTGGCTGGTGTGATGTAAATTGCACATTCTGCTTTGCTAAATAAACTGATTATGAAGTGATCTATGCAGTCTGCAACGAAGTCAGTTTGTATGAGCTCATTAAGGGTTGTATTAATAGAGACTAGGGTATTCAAAGAGCCGCAATGAACATGTTCATGTTATTGATGTTCCCAAGTAAATGAAGATTATATATACTTGTTGCAGTCACCTATTGGAACAGTGAGGTCTTCAAGCTCTTTAAAAAATGTAAAGGCACTATTGTCAATGTGATTAATTTTCATAGGCTTAAAAATTCTGTTTTTGCAGGAATCTAAGCTTTTTTAATACTAATGCAATCCAGTTAATGATGCGCAAGTACATATTTGTGTGTAAAACCGTGAAGACCATTCTCTGTAGTGAAACATATTTACCATGGCCTTGTACTGTCGGTTCATTAGGGTTTATTTTATTAAACTCTATTGACGGTATGAAGTCTTTCTGTTAATGTAAAGTAATCCCATCATTTTATAATGGCCACTGACGAGAAATGCAGACAAGAGCAATGGTTTAGCTATTGAATTGTATCTTAGACATAGGAACGTAATTCTCCAGAGCAGGAAAAAATATGTTGATAAAACTTAGATTTGATTAGCAGCATACTTTCTCACTCTTTCGAGATCTTTGACCGCAAAAAACAATGCAATTTGCACAGCTCATATAACACAATTAGTAGTTATTGTTTATGTATCGTCAAATTTGACTTTTTTATTCAGGATGGCAATTGCAAAATGTATCGTCCTCAAAGGTGATGGCAATTTGATGTTCTTAAAACGCATTTTGAAATACCAAACACTGTCAAGAATGAAATTTCGAGTAATAATGTTTGTCCTTTGTGGTAAAGTTGCAGATCTATTAAGTTTTTTATAGATGCAGCTTCAGGACAAAGTTGTCAGGAGACCTTTTCTCACAGGAACAACTGTTATCAAATTATACTATGACTTTATGTAAAACATTTATGCCTTTCTCAAACTGAGGTCAAATCCATCTACATAGACTTTGTCTTCATGAGAATAACAAAGCCTGCATTAGTTTATATATACCAGAGGTCCGTTCTCAGTATGCAGATTAATTAAAAAGCAGTTGCAGCAATTTTAATTTGGGATCTAATATAATGATTCATGAATGTTAACGAAATCTAGCTTCATCGAATAATAGCCAATCTGGCTATGTTCGAGAGTTATACTTAGGAATGATGCATAGTCTACGCAAAACAGCATAGCGCATCACGTAATCATGCAGTACCATATACTCTGCATCTTGCCGAAACAGACACCTTTCTCTACAGTCATTCATTTATTGATGAATATCTTAAAGCCACACTTCGATTACAGTCACTGTCTTATAAATATCTTTAATATTGTCAGATACAGGACGTCATGAAATAAACTAACAAACACACAAACATCAATCACAATTAACAACCTAGGGCTCAGCTCTTGTTCCAAAATAATGATCACAAAGAACAGGACTGTCCATCAACCAAAATCACCAAAATAAGAAAACATGCCAGACTGAGAATCGTTTCCTCAGAAAAGAACACAATTCCCAAAGGCTACGGACAACACACATTGTGGAGATAATGATGGCTTATATCCCATTTTCGCGGCATATATCCTGCCAAAACTGATGTCATGCTCACTTATTATCTTCTCCATGACTATGAAGGAAAGGTTTAAACACCTCATTAAATACGCAAACGAATTTGTCCTTATGATTTATGGATAACATAATCATCTGAAACGGTATCAATATCATCTTCAAGGCGCAGCCGTCAAAGCTAATCGAGCGCTCTGTCCCAGAAAATCCATACAAAGCAAATGTGCTGCAGTATGTGATAAACACACTCCTTAAACATTGGTCTGCAGGGATTAAAAAAGCCAAAGAGAAACATATATTGACCCACAATATGTGTCATATCAGAAGGTAAACACGTACTTTCACCGATCAGCAATCTAAGATTATTCAAACGATACATGTGGGCAACATAACTCAAAATAGAGGTAGAACTTGTTATTGATAGCCCACTGAGTTTTAACGTTTCACTAATTGTTTCTTCGAAAGTGATTAGTTCCATACGATTTCATAAGTATTCTGATGAAGGAATGGCTCCTGCAAGCATAGATTTATTATATTAATACAGGGGACTTCCATTTGGTCCGAACTTTACAAGAATTATGTTCTATATATCATGTCTCACTTGACAGTCACCTCTATGTCTATGACGTCCAACTACATGGACAACAAAATGCGAAAGTACTAAGTTATATCTTAGATCAAGATATGAAACCCTGTCACGCGTCCGGTTTGCCTTGGATTCTTCGTCAGACTTATGTCATCTAAACTTGGAACTAGCTTGCATGTGGAACTCACAAATTGTATATTGGGCCCTTCTACCTCTAGAAAAAGCAACATCACAGTGGCTTTCATTATCTCACAACATACCATCTCAGTCAGATATATTTGGAGTGTGTTGTGTCTCCACCGTGCAGCAGCATATGCAGTTGCATACTGTTTCTTGCAAACGATTATTTTGGACCACCAGTTCTCAAGGTTTTGCACATGGGAATACGCTTGCAATAAGTTTGCAATAAGCGAGGTCACATATGGACAATGTGACGTGGGTTATTGCAAGCATTCCCTGTATAACTTAGCCTACAAGAATTTCGATTAGTACCCACCTCGTGATATCCTTTCATAATATAATCCAGAGCATTCGTCGCAATTCATTTGCATGAAAATGGAGGACTTCGTAAATTCATTCACATTATGGAAGGATATGCGGTCTGGAAATGATGTGTTCATCCTATCAGTAAATTTCAATGTGGCAAATTGCCTTTTAAGGCAAGATGAAACTGAATCACATGATCTCTGCCTACAGGTTGGGTATTCCCAGACGGATATCTGTCACCTAGATGTCATACTCAGGGACCTAATCGATAAATAAAAAATGGTTTGTTAATCCTTTGGTATTGAGGGATATGTTCTGCCTGGCAGGGGCAACTACCTGTGGATCTATATGTAGCAAAATAAAATGCCTACTTACTCTCTATTATCTCTCAATCCTAAAAGCCAGCATTCAATATCCTTTCAATGAGCCAAACTTACATAGATGCATGCGTCTTACTGGTAAATAAAAACGAATACTCATAATTTATGTGAGGAAAAGCATGGGTAAACAATAAATTTTACCTAATAAATTGAAGTTCCCGAGAAAATTCATATCGTGTCTAACATCTTAAACAAACACTGATGCGGCGGTTTCAAACAACAACCTATATTTGTAAAACCTGTATATCTGGTTCATATCAATCATGCTCGCAGTCCTCGGAGTTAAAGGTTAAATAGTACCACAGTGGTCAGAAATACGTTGACGTAATGTTATGATGAACCCATTATATTCTGTAGACTGCCATAATGTGTTATTAGTGTCTGTTCCACCCTGACATGAACTCAATTTCTTCACAGTAAGTATGCTAAGGATTTAATAGATCCGAACGAAAATCGTCACTGGAGTTTAAGTAGAACTGCTGAAAAACCAAATTGATTAGTTCATATGTTGTCTGACAAAAATTGATTAAGTTAAGATCTGTTAGTTGACTTGAAACAATATATTTGCATATTCTACAAAGTTTCTTCATATGTGGCATATTTTACAGCCAATTGAATATTGTTCTATATTATTATATACAGGTAGAAATATTTGTTTGCATTGAATTCATTATTATAAAATTTAATGTTTTAAAATGTCATTGAAAATGTCCGTTACTTATATTGGATTTGTTTCTGCAATTACAGCGAGTTCACCAATTTAGCAATTGGGGTATTGAAAGAATGCCATAAAAAAGATGTGAACTTGGCAAAAAACCTGCTAACTCAAGAACAGTCACAATGGGAAGAAACGTCTTGTGTTCTGATAGCTGTGAAAGCAAACAACAAGCAGTTTATCTCAGAACATGCATGCCAGGATGTCTTCAATAATATCTGGATGGGAGAAATTGATCAGGAAACTGGCAGTCTATGCAACAGTTTAAAGGTAGGTGGAGAGTAAACTACATATCTAATGCTAAGCTGAAATGATATGAATTAAGGTAATCATGCCATTAAGGCTCTGGTTTCCAATTGAAACCAAGTGTTAAACCTAAAGATGGTGTAAACTTCAGATGCACCTGATTTAGATTGACTGTATGAACATTAATATTTTGATTATTTTCAATCTGACTATAAAATGTTTATGGAGAGCATTTTTAATTTAAAAAAAAACATATCGCGTCGCTAGTTCAATGAGTGTATCTATGAACAGTAATGCATATTTAAACTGTGTTTAATGGGAATATTGTGCGTTATGAGCAGACAGAAATGCAAGAAATTCCGACTGCTATAAGACCACATTAATTTGCAATGTATATATTATAATATACTATTACAATCCTCTAATTCTCAAATAAGTTATTATATTGATATTTCAAAATTTGTGAATAATACAGCTCTTCAAGGAAAGATTTTATTCAGTTAAAATATTTTGCACAATATAATAACATTTGACATAAAGGCAATGTAAGACATGAACTGTTTTGATGTGATGTTACATCATACTTGGAATAGGATATCATCTTATTCATCTTATTCACCTGCTTACCAGATATTAATGCATCTATGAGATCATCAGAAATGAGGAAAGTATTGAAATATCTCACACGATGCATTTGTATAGGGAAGCCATAAAATGGGCATATATTCATATTCCAGGCAAGTATGTGCGTTTACCTCCACGTCACTTACACTTGAAGTTCCATCGTGCTTCTTCGTGTGTGCAATACTCTTGAAGAGTTTTATTCACAAAGGCCAGAATAAGGTTTTAATTATATGTTTGCAACTGTGACAGGGTGGTTTGTAGTTCTGAAAAAGGAAACAGTTCTATAGATTCCGAAAGCCTTCTATAACATGTTTAGTAGATCCCATTGTTCTTGACCAATCTGTCCAGTTGCTCTATTGATCATCCTTTACACAGTTGTTCAAACACTGGATCTGTGGAGGTGGAGTTCGATCTAATGATGCAATTGAAGTGTTCCAAATATCTTCAATCTTGCTATATTTGAGTCAGGAATAATGTTAGAAAGTTGGCGGATATAAATGACAACGTCAAGCATTTCCGGTTCATGTTTACATAATCCATTAAGATTTAGGAGATGACTAGCGCGATTGTCGCTAGAAGTCATAAGTTTACCTCCAAATTTACAAAGACTTATATACAACTTCAATTGTAAATTAGAAGGCCCAACGTGTCCGTTTTAAACATCATTTTTACTCTAAATAATGGAAAACCACAAATAAATTAACTGCCAAATATATATCAACCGCGCATCTGCATAGTTTCTCTTCATCATGTTTCATTACAGCCAGCCGTTGACGCCGTAGAAACTAAACAAGTACCCGCTAACACTGGGAACTATTTTAACTCCACCACCTTAGGCCAGCCAATGTATGCTTTTCAGGCACATTTTGCCACTATAATTGCACCACATTTGTCACCATGGCGACATAAACGGTATTTACCGAGTCAATTCTTATTTATTCCTTTGTGTAATTTACCGGATTCCTACCGTAAATACTGCCACTGCAGTCACACCACCAGTATGCAACACAAGATTTTAATATGGACTATCTTACTCCACGGACATTCATTCGGTTTTTGCCTGAATTTGTAACTTTTTAACCATGGCAAAATAGAAACTCACTAGCTGCTCCTAGTAATTGGCTAATTATCTCGGGCCAATGATATATATATATATATATATATATATATATATATATATATATATATATATATATATATATATATATATATATATATAAATACATTGCGCTGAATTCCAATAATCACAAAAGTAATCACACAAATCTAAGAATTCCTTAAAACGGTGCGCTATAACCCAATGCCCATACTCCAAATGTATTGCATTACATTGTTTAATGCTACCTTCCTCAATGATAAGAATATGAAGGCTGTGAAAATGCTAGTTTACGATGTTATTATGAGTTGAAAATAGATTCTGACAAAAAGAAGTTGAGTTTGAAAATATTTGCGTACAGGGCCGCTTTAGTGCGACACTGTGCAACATTGTGCATTATTTGATCAGAATATTTACTTTTTACCATAATGGTATACTACGATATCTCTATAAATATTCGAAGAATATATCGGCAATTACTGTCTATGATTTTCGTGCTTTAAATGTCTGTCTTCAAAGTATATTCATTGCTTGTAGCAACGTTTAGTATTTATGGACATTTTTAGTTATGAAACAGATTAAGATTCTTAGTCATGTGTGTTAATTTTTTCTAGTGTACACCAGTGGAGAATATAAATCATCATATGACTTATGCCTCTTATTACATGATACTCTCTACTACTGAGCATATTGCATAAACGCTGTCAAACACTGTTTGATTTCAATCATCACTTGAGAATTATTTCACAAATCCTGTTAAACTATGACTTGCAATACGCGTAAATGATACCATGATAAGCAGCGCTAGCAGATGCTGTTGTAGTTAAACCAGTATGTTTTTTTATATTTATCTAACTACATATTTTCAATATGAATTCCATAAAACAATTCTTGAAATTATATTTTTCATTAAATATATATTTGCAATATTATATTTGTATTGAAAGTTACATGACCTCGCTTCTGTATAGTATCCGAACGATTTATATTGCATCACTTTGTTTTGTTTTTTTTTCAAAATAAAAAAAACACTTTTATTGACTAACTATATGGGCTAAAATGTAATTTTAACGTTTGTATTTAATATTTTAATATAACCTGAACATTTTGCACATTTTGAAACGTTTCAAATAATGTCATATTCTCAATGTTCCACTTGAATTGTGACAATCATCACCTTTTCAGAAATATGACAAAATCTATGATTTTAACTCGTGTTAGGAATATTTCACCCATGAGATCTGAATTTTAAAATCGAAATGTGTCTGCCTCTGCTGCCTGAAGTAAGATTCTGACCCACAGCTGGAATTGTTAAATGTTACACCGATTAAATTAAATTATTTCTATGCCTTTGTTCTGCTTTACACAACATATTCGTGACTGTTTAATCATTCTAAATTATTAGTCATAAGACAACAGGACACCGTGAATCATTATTATATGTATTTTTATGCATAACGCTATCTCAAGATTGGTTAGGATAAATTAATTACTGTTTCATCTACCTTTGATCCAGTCTATCTGTTTATGTTGCCTATTTTGTTGACGCATTTTCCCATACTATATATGCCTGTTCTAATATATATGCCAATATGTCAATAATAATATCTGGGCTCATTTTTGATAACAATACAGAATAATAATAATGGTGCCTAGCTCAAAAGTGAAATATAATTCTGGACATCGTGATGTAATTGAATGTGGGGGAAATGCCTACGTTTGTCTGCCTTTCATGTTTCTAACATTGCATTTTTCTTCTTCCATGCTATATTATGTTATCTACAAAGTAGATATGAGACAGAAACTGGTGGTTTAACTTCACTTCTTACATCACCTCATACCTGACATGGGAATAAGTAATAAACAATTTAATTACAGACCAACAAAGATTTTCATCATTGGTAGCTTAGAACAATTCAATCATTTCTTTATGTAGACAATCTCTCAAAGAAACAAATTCTTACTACCGAACTTAAAGGGTCTAAAGATAACTATCATTTTTCATTTCCACTATAGGAACTAAATGAAGTAAAATTTTAGAATAAATTCAACAGGGTAGGTAACAATGGCTTAAATCTCAATGATAATAACGTGCTCCATGGCAAAATGTGCAATAAAAGGTCCCTGAATATATTGTGACTTAAATATTTTAAAGTGATATTATAATTATCGTAACAAATCTATAGATATCCAGATTGCCGCTTGTTATTTATATTTCTCCGTTATATACGAGTTGACGAGTTCTGTTGGTAACATAATCAAGCCGATTTTTGTATTCAAACATCATTGGTGCGTAATGGCTAGCGGCACAAGAGTTAAGCACCCTAAGTAAATTTAATAAAGTAGAACAGTTGGATAGAATTGTATATATGTATATTCGGCTTGACTTTTTTCTACAGATAATACATTATATGCATGTATGTGTTTTGTGTATTAAATGCTTTACTGTGCAATGAATATTAAAAGAGTACACGTAATGTTAGCAGGAGCGGATTGTACTAAAATAAATGCTTTTTATCTATGTATTTACCTTTAGTGTTATACATAGACTACTAAAAAGTAACTTTCTATTACAATCATATAAACCATGAAAAATATTAGTTCAATATGTTCTCTAAAACCAAATGTGAACGCCAATGTATGTGGGGACAAAAACTTAAGTATAAGTACATATTAAGATGATTGGTATCTGACATGTTTTACAAAGAGTACTGATGACAGCCTGTTTTTCGATATAACACGTAAGGTTAAGATCTCCAGAAATGTTTAAGAGATATACATGACATATATCGTTCATTTCGTAGTATGCATGTTATGTACCTTACAAGACTGTGCTTTGTCATATTAACAATTTTAGGTTCATTGCACAATATGTATGTTCATCACGTTCTTTGTCAGCTAAAGTATCTTGATTCGTTTGAAAAAACTTCGTCAAACGTAGCACGAATC
This sequence comes from Sinohyriopsis cumingii, assembly GCA_028554795.2. Lineage (NCBI taxonomy): Eukaryota > Metazoa > Mollusca > Bivalvia > Unionida > Unionidae > Sinohyriopsis > Sinohyriopsis cumingii. The sequence goes on from CM068832.1 coordinate 51,493,783, forward strand.
ATGAAATGATTGTGTCCCATATACGGCTAGATGTCATTATGATTGTAATTGTATGGTTGTCGCCCTATACTAGTAATTTGGAATAGTATTTAATATTTAACCCATTATAACTTGCAGCACCTTTGCAAGGGGCAGAGCTCTATCGTCTCCTTATAATATCTTGTTAGGACATGTGCAATGTGATCTAAGTGTACTTTTGAGTTGGCAGCTCAGGCTCTGTAATTTTTGGATGCAAGGTGCTGGTCAGAACAGCGCGTATCCTACAAACTCGAATCAAGGTACAAGCGAACTGGTGAATCACAAAATCCTGTGACGGAATACCAGGCCTTCCAATGTTTTTCATGATAATAATAACATACAGATAAACAGCTACGACATAATCTATGGCATGTTAGTGGAGTTTATTGAATGAGTAGTGCACTGCAGTCATATTAAGTTATAAAAACAAAGATAAGTGAACTAATATAATGCAATGTGGTGATTCAATGTATATTGAAATGTCAGGGCACTTAGTTAATTCTAATCATGATCAGATTAAACACCTGGGACAGATATGATGATGCACTATTTGTCAGCAGATTAATGTCTGTAAATATCTACTTGTAAAACCAAACAGTGACATAATAATCTGCTGATGCAATGTGCTATGACAAATCAGGATGTATTTAGTTTGTTTTCGTGAGCAGCTGGACTGCTGGTTGTACTGCGTGTTGTTAGATTGGTGACAGTGCAGTTTGTTCTAATTATAAAACATGTAGCATAAATATCTAGACACATACTATTTGTTGCTCTTACTGATGGCTGGTCAGGATGCATATTTTTGCATTTGTGAATTATCAATCATGGTACTTTTATTTTTATTTACAGCTGCTTTTGTGCATAGTCTTTCCGTTGCTGATTTTATGTTGGCCTACGTTTAAAACGAAGGAAGATATCAAGCAAGGTTGTGATGATAAGGTAACTTCTAACGGTGTGCAGGTACTACTAGACAACTGTTTAATGAGGTGCCAGCTGTGTAGACGTTTGGTCCTTTTGCATATCCAAACGTTTCAAAACTGACATAAATATCATATCTAGCACAAAACAAGGTACTACTGTTCGCAAATTATAGTGATAAATTAGACTCTCAACGGGCTTAATTTGCATGCAAAACGTAGGCGTGTACAAACACTATCAAATCATTATTTTGCATAGTGTATCAGTGTTTATAGCCGTTGTAGTTTATAATGACCACAAAGGTAAAGCTCCGTTTTCAAATCACTAAATTCAAAATATTATGAAAAGGCATTTAAAGCATAAAAAATGTAAATTATATTCATGATAATACATTAATTATGCTTTTGTAAACTGATAGATTATGCATGCAAATTTTATATAGTGACCTGGGATAGTAGCAAATCAATTATCAATACTAATTTTACTTGTAGATGTATCTGTGCAAAAATAGTGGAAATGTACATCTTTTTATACTCATTATATATCAACATTTTCAGAAAAGAAACGTGTACGATTGGAATTTAAGAAGGAGCCACAACCATGCTGAAACATAGCTAGAATTAAAACGACCAAATTCATTCATTCAATATCGTACCAATATTGTGGTGATTGATGCAAGATAATGTTGAAATCAAATACTATTTACAACATTTATTATGTGAAAATATAGATAGGATTGATAAATGGGTGGAATATTTAGCAGATGACACACCCACTTTGAAGATTGAAATCCCTGAGACAACATGCTAAGGTTTCATCAGTATACACTGCATTCACCATGTGGTTACAACATTACCAACATAGTTCGATCTACGTTAACGTACTTAATATTGTTTTATTACCAAGAGGTTCAAACACTCGAAAAACATACACGTTTATGTGTAGATGTGTATGTTATTGTACTGCTCTTAGCTGAAGATCTGTACTAAAAACTAGTCATTACAAAAATACTTATGGGATAAAGTACCCTTCACAATATATGCCAAATCGTTATAATTTTGATAATTATTACTGTAATATTTTATATTAAATTAGGATTCTTGTAATTTTAAGACGAGTTAATAAACTATAATGAATAAAGAGATCAAACACAGCGCTTGTACTTGTTCATATAACTTCATCACCAAACATTTAATGTGTAAAAGTTATACGAAGTTCAATGTGTATAACATGCAGGTTCAAACGAGTACACATGTCATATGTGTACTTCCCTAACATGACTGCACGGTGTTCTACTTTTTCAGACTCTGAGGTAAATGTATTTACAAAAATTATTCTCCATGTAAATGTCACTTGCATTCCATTTCTTCTTGGTTTACATCTTGTCTATTGTCCCACATTTGTTTTGATGGTTGTCGCAGGAATGGATTTTGTATTTTCCGCATTTAAGGATCGTTTCCTATCCACTGCATCCAACTGGAATAAACTAGAAGTGAATTAGTTAGAAGACCGGATGTTGTCATTTTTATGAGTTTAATTGTAAAGAGAGAACAGTATTTCTTTCTTTTTTATTGTTGTCAGGAATGTTTATTTTTAAAATGGACATTGATCAACATGCAAAGTGATGGCAATATAGTTATGATAAATATGACTGCAACAAGTATTCAGACCTAGATTATTCATCAAATTAGTTTTCGTTTTGTTCAGGTATAGTCACTGCTGATATGTTAGTTCAAATGTGTCTGACCCCTCTTTAAACAGATGACACATTGTCAGTATAGCAATCACAGAGCGTGACGTAACAAGGTTTGAAACACAGAAACTGAACTACAGCTTAAAAATCATTTATATTAGTATTCAGACGCTAGAAGCGTTTAGCTTATAAAAGCACAATAACTAAAATTAATGGCTATTTATTTATCTCATCTGTTTCAGACAGAGAAGACTATTCCTAACGCTAGCTCCCAGCCGGAGTAAGTAGTCTTACCACCACTTTACCTATTAAACAAAGAATAATAAATGCTTTATAGTGTCCATCAATCTGTTCTAAGCCTTGTGTTTTTAAATAGAAATATCACAACATCAGGTAGTAATAATCAGATCTTTCCAGCAAATTCATCAAGAGAAGAGAAGAGTATCCAAACTGTCCTAGGTGAGAGGTTAATGCAGAAACTTTTGTATCAAGCAGTAAAATATACTATTATCATTTATGAGTTGTCAGCAGGAATGATAAAGATGTTTACCGTGTAGTGTTTATTGTCGTTACGGAGGTAGATGTCTAGAGGTCAACAGACGAGATTAACAGCGTTGGGTTCGCTAATGTAAGCTTCACGAAGAAAAATGTACATCATTAGCCTTTGATTCATATTGACTAGCACCCATGCATAATTCTTGGGGATGGAGGAGTAAATGCAAGAATCTTTGAGGTAACATGTTCCTTGATTATATACATTGATATCAGAGATGGCACATGTTAATTTATCACATAAATAAGGTGTGTAAAGGGCATCAATCAAGGTCACAGGGGATGTGTTGTTTCTTTGTTTCTTAAATAGTTTTTGCTTTTGGAAATCAAATTAAGGATTTCAGATCATAATTGATGGCCCAGTGGCATTCAACGTGGTATACATGATAAATGTTTAATGAACAAAACTAGAATGTATAATAATCAATGGAGGGAAAGGAATCATGGTTTTTACCATTAACGTAAAGAAAACACACACGTCAAGTTTGATTAAAAATAATTTATATTAGTATTCAGACTAATATAGATCAAGGATGATATAATTGGCACATTTCTTGAGCCATTAAGAGGATTATCAGAAAACGTGACAGACATGCATGATGAGTGTCTCACTGTGATTCACGTGAAAGGTTTGGCAACTATGCGTAGATTCTTATTCTTATAATTAAGCTGTTAGTTATGGAACAGATGTAAAGTAGTGGTTTGGCTCCATCTGGCAGAGCGCTTAACAACGTCGAAGATCAGCAATATTTTTTTCTAGCTTTTGGGGGTCATGGCGAGTATGTGGGGCATGATAGTGTGGCAGGAGCCGTTGGTGGTAATAAGAACTATATTTTTGCTTGGATTGAAGCAAGAGTCAGTCATAGTCGGAGATGTGGGAGTCAACCATTACTAACCCAATTATATACGTAGTGTCTTCATGAGAGACCATCAAAGATAATAAGTACAAGCAATCTATATTGATGGCGTTCCACGATATGTATGGAGGACGAGGCACTGGACGACGACTAAATTCTCACTATTTAGAATGAGAAGAGAAGAGCGAGTATGCCTTCAACATCAACTCCTTCGAGTATCTATTTCCTGTCGCCACCAACATCTATCTGGCTCCTGTAGGCAAGCAGAAACCTGCCAGATATAATTTGCTTCAGGACACTCCAACGCCCAATCATCGATCGACGTCTTCAAGAACATGTTTAGTCATCTTAGAATGTAGAACTTACCATGCCCATATGCATGTGGGTAGTATCATAAGACATATAAATTAATAAGGGTTCAATGACAGTAGAAGCGCTCTTAATTACATCAGTCTTGCAGGGTAGATGAATAGATAAAGCAGGCTAGTTTGCACCTTCGTTTAATTTATATGAGAGATCTGTGTGAACCTTTTTTCCTGTGAGATTTGCACATTTTTCTCGGAAAACGAATGGTAAAAAGTACGACTAAGAACATTCCCTGACATGGAGATATCACGGAGACACCACATCTGATATAAATTTCAGCTAACCCTCTGCGACGACACGAATATATTCGTGATTTTAAACCTTCACATTAAAGAAGACAGACGGTGAAGTACTAAGTCAGCTAGAGGTGTCCACGCTTATGTGACACGCAAAGGGATATACACAGAGGCAGAAGCCAGAGTGGCAGGCACACCCACACTAGCGATCTTAAATTGCATTGCTACAGTGCTGGGAACTGACAACATATCATTTTCAATGTTAACTGCTCGTCCATCTCTTTTGCAGAGAAACAGTAGCTGATCTATAGACGCCTTAAGCTCCTATTTTATATCAATGATCCATTAATTTCCCCGATGCTCGGTCCGGTACTAAGGGTAAATCCATGGGATATACAACAGGAAAAGTGAGCTAATATTATGATTGAAATTGGTAGGCCAATTTAAATTATCCAAGTGCCACCCTCGATAAGATGTCTAACCGTACCTAGATACAAATATCTTAATGAGGCTTGTATCATCCTGAGATAAAATTTGTGTTTTAGGCTTCATTAACAGATAAGGCAATACTATTTCCCTTACGTTGATCTAATATTTTCGTCGTATTACGAACGACTACATGGCCGTACAAATTGTTACGTCACAGAAAGATCACATCAAACTCACTAACAGAAGATTCCCGGAAGAAAGATAACCAGGAAAGTCAAGTAGTATATGGCGGTCCTAACCCCTACGCTTTCAGAAAATAAGGAAGCGTAGTGATTATTGGTGAATACGATCAGGCATAACGCTTCGTAACTTCATGTGTTTACCTGTAACAGGAACAATGCGGTATCACCAGTTTCAGCCACCTTCGAAAGACCACTTGCGTAGGCAAAGCTACATACATAGCCGGCCAAACATGTTGCTCGACTTCTTGTGTTACTGTTTTATATCAAAATAAGTATATCATGAGGATCGCCATGATCCGCCAGATCCTGTTTCTGTTTGCATTCTTAGTGAGTGGACCCTAACAGGGAATATAAAGTTCTCATCGCCTTGATTGTTAGTGGAATGGTCAAGATGAGAAATGATCGTCACATCTTGTTTAGCTGCGCAATCCTATAGTATGTCATTTTACTTTTACCCATATGCAAATGACTGTTCATGATATCGCCGCCCTCCCTAATCTACATTCCACGTGTTTGCTGCCAACATAAACTTTCATGCACGGTTTAGGGATTTTAGTTACAACATTTTGAGTGCTCAGAGTCTTTGCCAGCCTTGTTATTTGCGGGCCTTCGGCGGATTGCAAAACTTGATACGTCGACGGCAATCGAAGCATCGATGTAATGTATCCTCGCAACTTTTGATTTACGTATTCTTCCAAGACGGCAATCGAGACATCAACGTATTGTTTACTCTCTTCAGTATGGCTGTTAGTGGGGACCACGAAATCTATCATTGTTTGGTAACAGACTAAAGTCGACAGGCATATTGCTGCAGATTGGGAAACATAATTGTAGCCTCAACATGTTATTTTAAATTTCGTTCGCGTTGTGAGTGTGCGTTTTTTCTGCCGCGTCTTGGTGTTAAACATATCGCATTGTTACGTCATTTCTGTGTCAAAATGACCAGCTATGCGTTGAACCTATCACTTTTTTAGGAATTGTCGTGTCGAAACAGCCGGCCGTGTCGTTTTTTACTCACCTGAGGATCTTCATACAATGCGGAGATTGCCACACGTTGCAGACGTCGAGCTTACTGGTGTTGGTCTCTAACATGAAGATGGTACATGGTTCCTTTACGGGCAATTCAGCAAGGATGATTTAGGAAGCAAACACTCATGCTCCCGACTTAATCAGTAAATGCAAAACAGTCTGGCAACTTAGGCCGGAATTGGTGACACGGTACAGTATATGGTTATATCGGCTTGGCAGCTCTACTTATGGCTAAAAACGGCTTGTTTCCATACCAGCTGCCGGTGAGAGATATATCAGCATACAGCAACACGTAGAGCCCGAGATGCCAACTTAACTCCTAGTTTAAGCGTGCCTTCAGATTGGTCCAGCGTTCTTTTCACTGTGGAGAGAGAGCAGATTAGGTGAGCGTAAAAATCACGTGGTTAACGGCATAGGTCTCTTGAAGGCATACATATGGCACAGAGTGCCACGATGCTGAGAGGAGTCAAGGTTACCAGTGCTGGAGTCATGTCTTTGCTGGTCCGTCATGTGCTCCTCATATTTATAATACAGTGAAGTGCCTAAGGGTTTAACTAGGCAGAACAGGCCAAAAGTAGAAAGGCCCTTAATACACTTCATGTTCGAGTCGTTGTCCTTGACAATTTTTCACCTAATGTAGCTTCTTCCGCAGCCGATGAGGGATTAAGGTTACCAGCAGCGCCAACAACCTTCAGAAGGGCCTCTCTGGCTTGGAGCACGGCCTACTTGGTAGCTTAGCGAAAACAATCGTGTAACACACGTTTATTTCTTGAATGCTAGACCTGATATCCTGCCAGGATGTGCCGGCTTGTGACAATGGTTTGCTGTGCGTTAATATGCTAGAAATGGCTGGGAGATCGCGCTCTCCTGGGTTGATTTGGTCATTGCCTGTTATCCTGGTTATCCATCAGATGCACATCATAAAGGTAAGCTTTAGAAAACCTAAAATGTTCCTTGCCGAAAGGTTTCCGCCGAGTATGACACTGTTGTGGGAATGTTGCAGGTTATTCACTATATTAGCTTTTCAACTGGTTCCGGAAGAAGTCAAACATTCGACTGAGCTTAACGACGCAAGAATAGTGTCAATGTTAGCTGTCCATGACAAGAATGGTTGTGTTGAAAATTATGTGATAGCGGAAGGTTTCCACCTGAAGGTTGTCAATTAGGTGGCATGTGGTTTGGTTCGAAGATTAAATACAACAGTGATTGAATCTGAAAAAGTAGAGGTGAGGCATATTGAGAGCTTTGCGGTCCCTAGTCAACGGCTTAGATAGTGCCCCTCATCCGACAAATCTACCAAGTTCGATGAACCAATCTTGTTGACATATATTAGTGGGCACTATTAAGCATAAGCGTAGTGTCCTTTCAACGACCTGTAATGCTCTTTTAAGTCATGGAAGCTAGACAATCATCCTTAACAGCTACAGTGCTGATGACACTGAAGTGGCAGGATGATAGGGTATTGGTTGTCGAGACAGATATGCTGTTTCGAGCCTCCGCTACCTATTGGAATAATTGATTTCAAGCTTTCGCCTGACCCATCGCCGTAATGATGGCGGTATCGCGTTCGTCAAGACCTCACAACCATCTCAAGGTGGCTGGTTTGCCACAGAGGTTCCGCGAGTGTCATCCTGTATGTCCGGGTATATGCGCACAGTTTGATGCAGGGATTTAGCATGGTATGTAGATAGGAACTAGGTACATGCTCATGATTCTACCCTGATACTGTCAAGAGCAGACTTTTAGAGAAGAAATCAGGTGCTTGTGAGGATGGTGTTGTTGAAATTCATGTACGTGGAATAACCTTTCACCGAGCCAGGACTGATCTCGCAGAGAGGACAGCACAACGTCCATATGGTAGTACCCAGAAAATAAAGGATTGCCGGAGGCTAACGTTGGTGATGTCCCCTAATATTATAATTTTCCGCCTTAATTCCATTTTATCTTGTTGATTCATACCACGTCTGACTTAAAACTGATGACCTATGTCGTGTTAACGACAAAGTAAAACACTAAAAGACTTGGTGCAAACATTTGGTCAGCTATACTAACTTCGTAATGATGCCAGATTGCAATCCAAATGGGCCTCTTGTGGCATCAGGAAGAACAAATCAAACTGTTTCGCGATTGCCTAGACCATCTCGATGGTGATAAACATGGTTTGCAAGCTAACCATTTGCAGCTGGCAAGCATTAGTGCGTTATGACCGTCCATGGCGCACGTGATGATATCCATGGCTCCACCATAGGGTGAGTCTGACATTTTCATAAATCTCTGCATAGTCCAATGTGCGATGTATCCATGAGATTGGACATATGTATATGTTTGGCTATCATCTCGTTGGACTTGGTGATAGCCTGCTTTGAGAGGTTCGACAACGCTGGCAAGTTTTTCCATGCAAACTAACGCGAGCCACATAACAGTCACAGGCAGGGTTTAGCTGTTCTTTTTCGTCTTTGTCGCATTTTTGACCAGGTCCCTCTAGTTCAATGAGCATCCTTCTATAAATGCGACCCGGTGCATTCTGTTGTTCTTTTTCGAGTCTCTCTATCTGCTGTGAAAGCATGTCATAAGTACTTTGCTTCGAACCAACGAAATGAAAATTTACACAGCTCTTGAGCCCTGAGGATGCGTAAACGCTGGTCAGTGCCCATACACATTACTGTTTATGTTTTCCTCCTAATTGTAACGCTAGTTTTGTTAGTAAACTCCATCGTCAATTATTGTTGCGGCCCTAGGTGACAGACGTATTTTGGGACTGACTCAGGTATTGACTGAATGGTGGTTGTGGCAGAGCTTGATCTAGAACCGGCTTCCCCTTATTTTATTAGTACCTGTTGCGTCATTTTACGTCGATCCCGGGCCTCAAATTGAAACGTCGTTGCTAGTGTTATGCCTCCTCCAGCAGTGTCACAGGAACTATCCTGGGATCTGTCCTCTCATAACATCAGGTATGCATAGATTTCCTCTTACGCTGATGACATTTGCTTATATCCTTTAGTTGATTTTTTGTTTGAATTTGAAATCTCGTAAGTTACTGCCCCTTGTGATACACCTTTTCCGGTCATGAGTCGATAAACCCTGATCTTAATGTTCTTATCTCAGCTTTTCATTCAACAGAAGCTTCAATGACAACATCTTGGAAACTTATAGCGGTATACTAGTTAATCTACTTTGAGCCTCTTGGGCGTCCAACAAGCTCCATTAGAAAGACTCTTCATCATCGCAGCGTCATAGATGTTGATGGTGTGTTGCACAATTCAGCTGTTTTGATTAGATGGATCGTAATCTGAATAGTTTTTGTTGTTTTCATTGCGTACCCCTAACTCTTCATTCATTTATTTTGAACATCTCGCTAAGGAAATAGGTGCATATCAATGAACAGGGCGTGCTAATTAATTAGCGTATATAGGTACTTTGGATTAAACTAGATATTTTGAAAGAGGTGAGTTATAAATTTTGCAAGGCATCAGCCAGAAGGAACACGTTATTTCTTGAGGGAGATGCCAACCTAGTATGCCCAGGGTCTTACATCCAAAATTATCACATACGCCCTAGACACGCTGGTAGTCCTTAGAGGATATACTCTTACTCCTTCGTATGTTGTACAAGACCTCAATTTAATATATCTGCGTCAACTCAAACTGGTATCAGCCATCCATCTACTCGTACTTCCTTATACCCTTGGCGGTTCAGGAAGAGATATGTTCGCTCTATTTGTATATCGGGACTTGTTGCCTTGGAGCTAGCAGTCTGATAACTGGAATTGACTGATTGGTCTAATAACCACTATTGATTATGTACCCATCCGTTTGCAGTGAACACACCTCTATCATCCATACGACCGTCATTTCTTTTATATCATCTGCCCTCCAATAGTTCCCATGATCTAGTTTAAACACTGCTGGGTTACCTTTTAGTGGTTAAACATGGAACTCTGCCTTCAACGCTACATACGTTTGTGTTTGATTGTGTGTGTGTGTGCGTGTGCGTGTGTGTGTGTGTATGTGTGTGTGTGTGCTTATATATGATCAGATGAACACTGAATCCTTTATATGAACCATCCATCTTCTTTTTGTTTATGCAGAAAATTGAGAATACTATTACAATGGCAAATCTGATAGCTAAGGAAACGTGCTAATCTCATTACATACCATATTACCTGTTTGCCTTTTTAATTGAGACGTGGCTACTTACAGTAGATAAGATAGGTGAAAAGTTGTGTTGATTATGTGCGCACATATTACAGGAAATGTATCTTGGTTTCAGACCAGAGACTAATAATTGTGAAATTATACAGCAGAAGATCAAATCTTTCTACGGAGCACCTGTGGTTATTTTCTTTCATAATGTGGTAAGTGCCGTATTTTTCCCAATGTATTCGACGTTAATAATTTATTTGACAAAATATATCATTAATTGTCATAGATTATGCACCAACAGATCAAAGAACATGGCGCCGAAGTTTTTGTGTTCATTAGTTGTGTTCTTTCCTGTTGTCAAACATTTATATGATTATAAAAGTGTGTTTTTATCCTAATTTTTGGGTCTAACGCGTCACAGATATAATAATGTTGAAAAGAATATAATATCATATCAGTGTTCATAAAAAATTATTTTTTCAGACAATTAACAGCAATTTCACAAAATTGAAAGCAAATTATCCAGCAGTTCCTGAGAATAAAATTATTCATATTGGAACAATTGGAGGTGTTTAACGTCAATCTTTTAATTGATATATAAGCATTGTATTTGCTTACTCCAGACATACCTCGACCCTCATATATGTGTCTTCAAATTTCATAGTTGATGGAGAGTAGCAACTACTGACTTTGTAAACTGAGCTGAGCAATAGTAAGGTTAAAGTTCCGAATTGTGAATATTGAGATTACGATATTAAATAAAAGAGAATAGTCTGCAATATATCAATTATAATTTGTTTTCTATAACTATTGTGCTACGTATAAGCAATCTTCACTCACTATAAGGTGGTCAATTTTAGCAAATACGTAAGGTCATATATCCCATTTCATTAATGAATGATAATATTTTCCATCAAGTATACTGGTGTTATCTTTATTCCACCACCAGATAATTGCATTTAGGCAACGGTATATTACTACTCTGTTCTTCCCATCTTCAAATCAGCACGTTTCGCATACAGTCCGTATATCAGCTCCAACTTCTTTATCCTAATAAAATGTATTCAATTAGTGCCTAATATTTATATTATTCGTATAAGTTGAGTCCACATGGAACCTTCAAAGACCCAGATTTGACACTGCATGCCGCAAAAAAGACCTTGGTCTATGCAGCTTGCTTGTATCAGAATTAAATATCTGAAACATATTCATTGCTGAACTGAAAAATAAATGTCAGAACAGACAACTACAATAATAATACAATATTAAATTTCCACCATCAACAATATTCAGGACTGCTCATATTATTATATTTTGTTGCAGATATCCTACATGCTATTTCTCAGTTTATACAGCTATATTCTAATCAGCAAGTTTGACAGATATCTGTCATGGCAGGAAATTTTACTGTGCGTGTGGGTCTTTACCATTTTCACTCAGGAGATTATACAGGTGCGTATAACGTTCTAATCAGACTGGCAATTCTATAATACAAACAACATAAGCAAAGATAAATCACAGACGATATTTGCAATACCCCGCCGGGTTGCATACAAAGTTGACATGTGGATTGTAATGTGACGAATAATGTGTATAGTTATGACAATGTGCTGCGAGTGTATACTTGCATGAAGTGTTCTATCTTTATTTGAATATGTCCATTATCGTTTTGCATGCGTGCACAATAGATGTAGATTGTACCATAATAACCATAATTACATGGTAAGCAGCAATTGTGGCTTAAGCAGATCACACTTGTGGCTGTAGATTAAGCTGGATCAGATGAGTGTTAATGTTTCTGATTTAAAGCTCTACTGCTCTGAAATAAACTAGAAACTGAAAGAACCATTTTTGGTTTTAGCTAATGTGAATGACCAGTACATTATTGAGTGTTTTCAGTTTAATTTATGTATGGATATAATATATGAGAATCTCAACTATCGGACATTTGACTGAACACTTTAAATGAACAATCAGATGTCAGAATATATAATTTTACAAGTACTTTAATCGGCCGTACCCTAAATGCATCATATATAAATACGGTCAAATAACAAAAGAATATTCATGAATACATACGTATTTCACTTGTGGTATTATGTAAAAATAAGTGAATCTTTTCTGCAAGACATGGTGAAAATATCCATTGTTTTTATGTAGTATTTTCCACAAAAATAATCTGAACTATGGTAAGGAACCGTTTTTAACGTGCTCTGAAAACATCCAGCACAAGAAGCAGGTTTAGAAGTCAGAACCATCTGCTATATGACAGACGTTTTAAGAATTTTGATATCCTACCCCATTAATATATATATATGGATAGTTGCAATCAGTTTAATTTCATGAATGTTGCATTCGAGTGACACCCATAAAGTTTAAGTTAAAGTAATTTCATATCTTTTGTGTCTATCATTAACATCCTCCTTTGATGCTGTGCAAGAAAACTATTCGGATAATAATGCACATAACACCTCTAAAGTCTTATTTAAATTTTTTGTCATGTAAAACAAACATATTATGACACATCACCTTCACAATTTTTTGCATATATAGCCTAACATTCTTCTGACGAAAAATATATTGGGATGGTGTAAAAGTTTGTATCCTTGAATCATGCATAACAAAGTACATATAAGTTTTTAATCATGCATAGCAGATTCTATTTTGTTTTTTAATCATGCATACTAAATCGTATATTATCTTAGAACAATACATACAACATTGCATATTATATTCGAATCATGCACGTAAAGTTGCATATTACTTTTATTCATCCATAACAAATTGCATATTGTTTTTAAATCATGTTTAATAAGTCGCATATTATCTTTGAATAATGCATACAAAATTGCATATTATGTTTGAATCGTGCATAACATATTGCAATTGCAATTGCAATCCCTTAACTGAATATTGATATTTAGCCACTTGTTAGCTTATAGAATTAATATCACCAACGTGTTTTCCTTGTGAAAACGTTACTTGGCTAAAGGGAATTCCAATCAGAATGCAGCAATTTGCTAAGCCATTTCTTCTAAAGGATTAGTTTTTCTTGCAGCATTAAACTGAACGGTAATTTTTGGCCAGAATAACTCTTACTTTGAAATGTCACATGTCATATATATCTTGTACCCTCTCGTCCATTAAATTTTCTTTGAAAAATCGCGTTCACAAATATTTTGTTAGAAAATGACCGTGACGAAACCCTTTAAAGGTGCGTCTACAAATACAATATTGAAAAAGAATCTTACATGATAGTGCTTTACAACTTCTGCCATACTTGCAGAAGTTGTGAAGCACTATCATGTAAGACTTTTTAACGCAACAGAATCAAAAACTATTTCCCAATAGAAACCCGTAAAGTATATTAAAGCGCATATATTCATCCACCTCTGGGTTGTCATTGTACTTTGAGGATCAGTTCTGCTCACTCTGTGTTTGATGGGCTTTATAAGTTGTAGGAAAGGCCAATATATGCAGTTTAGATTGGTATGTTATTTATTAATAACTTTGTTTACAGAACTAAAACTGCTCACTAGTTATTGTGCATCATCTTCTCTGCGATTATGTACCTGAGTTCTCGCAAGATTTATTCAAGCCCTATGTTGCACTTCACCTGTTGAGATCAGCAGGAAGCTAGGACTGAGCAAATTATAAAAAACATTTCCATATCTCTGTTACATTCCTCTGAATAGTCCAATGCTCTATACAAAAACTAAATAGATATGCTATGAATTTCGTTGTTACTAATATATTATATTACAAAAGATGTTAAATGAAGATATAACTACAGTTTTGCGAATTAAATCTCAAATAATTCGAAATGTCGGGTCACAAGTACAAACGTATCCAGCTTTCCTAATCAATTCCAGTAGTCTTCTATATATATAAAAACTTTACATGATCTGCGATACAAATAAGTTTCTGTACAAACCAATAATTTAACTCAAATTCAAGTAAACATTTTATTTACTTCTTCGAATAATGGCGTAAATCAGATAAGCATTAATTTCAACCCTCATTTACGAACAAAATTTATGCATGCAATATAGATATCCAATTCATTTCACCAAAGAAAGTAATCCACCTTGAAAATCGAAATCTTGAATAGGTATTTACGTATCATTAAAGTATTGAGATTATGATATCTAATGAAACTACTTCTTTAAAAAAATTAAATGCATTTATCATAGCATGATTTTACTCAGGGCGTATTGTGCACAATATACCCTTTTATTTTTCATGATTCTAATCAATTTATTGATCTAATAGGTCTGTACAACACCGTCAAAGAACTGGACTAGCCGACTTTCCAATTACATAAGGGATGGCTGGAATATATTAGATATCGCTACGTTATTTCTGTTTCTGCTTGGAATGATTCTGAGGATTTTTGATCACCCGCAAGTAGCTCAAGCTGCCCATATAGTCCTCGGAGTTAACCTGATTACGTTTTACCTGCGACTGTTGCACATTTTCTCTGTACACAGAGAACTTGGACCAAAGCTAGTGATGATATTCCATATGGTATGTACGTCAAGTATTTAAAATATAATGTGTTAGTTTATTGAGCCAAAACTCTTTACATTTCATCTGTTTAATATCTAAGTTTACTTCAATAAAAATATATCAGTTAAATGAATCACTAGATTCGTGCAAAGCGATTACAATCGAGGACAACATTTGAAATTAATAGATTAAATTTTCTATTTACACAAATTATTATCAGACTCTTTTCGTAAAAATAAATAACTCTTCGTTCAGTGTTTATTACGTTTTCCAATAATAAATAATGTACTCTGCATATATAAATATTGAATGTATAAGCATCTTGGCTAGTACCATTCACAATTTAAGAAAACCTTTCATTCAAGAACCTTTACCAGATGTGATTGATAATTAACTTGTCATATTGATCAAAGTTTGCCCAAAAATATGTATATATATATATATATATATATATATATATATATATATATATATATATATACAATTTCAAGGACTATTACTGTTAAATTTGTTTAGCTTCATGGGATTTTTTTCCGGAAAGTAATAATAAAAGGAAGGAAGACACGCCTTTTATATCAATGATGGTTTAAGTTTAGGAAGTGATCGCAGTCGTTTCATTGATATTACATAGATTTATATGAGTCTTTTCTTATGTATATTATGGGCAACACAACGGTTCAATTTTGAATTAGTGTTAAGACGATTGAGGCTATGTTTGAAACAATATTTTAATACAAAATTATATAAAATGTCAGGTTATGTTATATCTATTTAATACGTACATTTAATACTATTTTACAGGTTATTAAACTAGCTTACTTTGTTATGATATTATTGGTTTTCATTGTGGCTTATGGAATTGCGTCGCATGCAATATTGTACCCGCATACGGAACCCAGCCTTGAAATTTTAACAGAGATAATCCGGCGGCCATACTGGAATATTTACGGAGAGCTTATGTTGGATAAAATTGAAGGTAGAAAACTAACTCTGTGACATCTCATATATATATATATATATATATATATATATATATATATATATATATATATATATATATATATATATATATATATATATATATATATATATATATATATATATATATATATGCCAGTTTCTGTTATTGTATCATACTTCTTACTGAATTATTACAGACATGACTATTTCTTTAAAGACGTTTGGAACAGTAGCAACAAATGTTGCTTTTTGTTGTCAAATCTGGACACTCACTTGTCTAGATGTCATTTCAGGTACAAACGCTCATATTACATTCAATAAAGAGATTTTGATTTTTATGGTATAGTATCGTTTGCAGATGCCATCCAACGTATTACAACATGTTCACTGTCATAAGGTCTACCAAACGTATAAACATCACCAGACAAGTATGATTAGTTATGGTTTAAATACCTGGCTATGATCATATTAAACCTAGGAAAGGCGGGAATCATATTTAGTGGATGTCATGATATATTTGTCAATAGGCAAAGATAAACAAGTATAATTGCCTTTAGTTGAAGCGTAGCTGGAACAGCACATTTGGACACTGAACATGTTGTCATTAATGGCAATGTGTACTTACATACATTGCTGAATAGGAATACGCTTCAATACTCAGTAAATGTACGTTTTCCATGTCGATAATGGCAGTACTTCTTTTGTTATCCCTCTCTATGTATGGATGTCCCACAATATATGTGCTGATTGTTGACACTGTTATTAAAGCATAGGAATTACACAAGTACCTAATAAGCTTGTTATACGTATTACATGTTCACACATGCAATGTCATCTACATCACTTAGCGTTCAATAGGTGTTTGACATTTACGTCCGATTTGCCTGATAATTAGCACCAAAAGTTTTACATTAAAATATGCATGTAATACCTTTGGAAGGTTCTGCGGATTGCACCAATGATCCAGAACTGTACAAAACTGGGACATATTCGCGCTGTCCAACGGAGTCTGGAAGATACTTTGTACCCGTGCTGATGGGAGTGTACATGTTGATGTGCAACATCTTGCTGCTTAACCTGCTGATCGCTATATTCAGGTACATTTAAATCAATTTCAAAATAATACACAAGCGTCGCTAATGACTATGCATATTTCTGCACATAACCGAAGTTTATTCTAATTTGCGTGATCGTATTTAAAGCAGTTGCTGCAAAGTCAGATGCGAAAACAATCACACATTAATATAAATGCATATTAATATGTAGCTTTGCTTGTATATAATAAAGATAAAGTCATCTTGACACATATACACATGTGTAGCATAGGTGAGAAGAAGTTACGAAACAGTTTTAACGTAACAGCATATTCTGCAATTTGATGACTTTTCTTTCTAGTTAAGTTGACGATATTTAACGCATTTGTTACGACTGCTTGCAAATTAATAGACATAAATGGAGCTATTGTTATGATAATATTACGGTACTATGAAAACAAAGCAAGGAAAACATGTATGCACAAATATACACTAAAGCAGTGTGAAAGGGCGATTACAATTTGTAGGGAGAAAAAACAAAATCTCAGACAGATAAAGTATCATGTATGCTGTAGATGACTGATTTTACTATGCATTGTTTGAGATGCACATGTCATTTGAGCTTTGCGAAGCAAGAATAGGGAAACCTATGCGTTCGCTGTTGATAAGGTGATGCATTCTCAAATAAGTCACAATCTGCCTAAACACCCCTCAGTCAGTATGCAATGAATGTTTATTCTCTTAGGAATGAGTATCTCGTTATCAAAGCCATCGTAGTACCGACAGCATCCATTAAAAATATTTTATTCTACAAACACTTAACAAGCCTATTTGGGTATTCTGAATGGAGTTTGATAACCAGTAATTTTTTCACAGTTGCTGCAATCAAGAACATCGGTTGTAATATCTATTAAAAGAATTTAGGAGTGAAGTTTTATCCCAGCCAGTTGTGAAAAAGTATACAGAGATCTGTCACAGAACAATTGGTCAGCCGTGTCCATTCTTCTTCGTCTTTCAGACCAATTCCCTAGTACAAGATTATTGAGCCCAAATACGCTTGCCAGATATCACTCTATGTTTATGTGCATTTTTATCTGATTTTGCTTAATGTGCATTACATAATTGTGTCAGTTGTGTTGGTATATCGTGTTGTTGGTATTGGACGTCATGTATAGGTCTGCGTTGTTTAGGATTTGGTTCTGATCAGCTGGCACACTATATGGAATATCTGTGTTACTAGAACATGTCATATAAGGTCTGGTTCTAACATAATATTATATGCTAGATCTGGGTATGGTCTGCATGCGCATTACGTGACATCATATATCTCTCTTTCATATTCAGGAGGAGTGCTGATATGATTGCATGCTATTCTCGTCGGCTCGGGTACTGTGACAAAACTGCATTATCGTAGATGTTTCTTATCTATATTGACAAATTTTCCTGCAGATATATTCATTGGCAAGGGCTCAGATTAAAAAAGCATGAAACAATGATACAAATAGAAAGAATCAGATATTTGATAATTTCCCACTAAACCCCTTTCCTGCAGAAACCAGAAGCTTGCTCTGTTTACGCTTTACTGGCACCCCAGTTGGAGAGGGAGTTCAACGTTAGTTAAAAATATTAATTTTCATTTCTTCGGGGCAAGCCGATATTAACATAACCTGGTACAAGTGTGACACATCCTAATCAGGCTTAATGTTCTGGTTAACTCGCTATCGAATCACCATCTTGCTTTCCCGCATCAATACCCTTTCAACAAATGTCTTTCCTTCGAAGAGTTCTTTTTAATCAGAAATTCTTTGCCCTTTAAGCATCTGGCTCTTATGTGGTTAAAGAAATTACTGGCACCCCAGTTGGAGAGGGAGTTCAACGTTAGTTAAAAATATTAATTTTCATTTCTTCGGGGCAAGCCGATATTAACATAACCTGGTACAAGTGTGACACATCCTAATCAGGCTTAATGTTCTGGTTAACTCGCTATCGAATCACCATCTTGCTTTCCCGCATCAATACCCTTTCAACAAATGTCTTTCCTTCGAAGAGTTCTTTTTAATCAGAAATTCTTTGCCCTTTAAGCATCTGGCTCTTATGTGGTTAAAGAAATTACAGTTAAAACTGCTGTCCGAACAACTTTTAAACCACAAGGTAAGGAAAAAACGAGCCATCCCAAACGCAATATCTGAAATGAATGGTTATGAAAGTTGGTATGAACTTAGTTCATTTCCACCATCATGAGTTTATGTATCTCATGCATGCTTATTGGTCCACTTTAAAATCATACCTGTCAATTACTTTTCATATATGTTTTATGTTACAATACCTTCCTCTCTTATTTAGAATGCAGCGATATAGAAATTCATTGACTGTCCGTTTTCTGTCCGTAGATGATCAATATCTGTAGCATAAGCATTGTACACATTACATGCAAGTTACGCAGAGGTGCATTCTTGATAATTATAACATTTTGTATTCAACATTTTGATATTAACATGAAAATTAAGTCAAGAGTCGAATCAAACTAAGAGTACTCGATCCTTGGTTAAATTATTATTAAAACTAATGCAATATTTACAA